>JAKSZP010018898.1:0-65885 GCA_022478985.1 Massospora cicadina | reverse complement strand
GTGGAGAGGCTGCTCATTATTCTCCAAGTAGTATTTCAGAGTTTGGGAGAGTGATCATTTTCCTGAAATCCTGCGCTGGAATTTTCTGTATGCTTTGGCCCTTAGAATTTGCATTGACTGGTGGCGCTGAGTGCCAATCTAGTTTTAGAATTTTTTGTTTTTACCCACGGCACGTTTATGAGATTGGAATTTAATTCTGGTTCAATTTTTAATATATTAAAATAATGGAGCATGATTTCAACTCTCTTTCTTCTCAGTGTAACTTTCCGAGTAAATTTTATAGAAAAGTTGTTTTTGATCGCCCATTGTAGTTTTGCTCTAATGTCCTCAGATCCCCGCCAGCTGCTCCAGGTTGGGACAGCAGCAAAACTCCCCCTGTCATTTTCCGTCCAGAAGGAAAATGTACTTGAACTGGCTCACCCAGTCATACCAAACACCTTGGATAATTTGTTCCTCCTAAGGATCTCAACGCCCACCTCTCTAACACTCAAGTGGTGCCTCATTACCCCTGGTGCTCCCTTGGAGCAACCTGTGTTTCTGCCTTAGGGTCAATAATGGGAAACTTTTCCCCTACCATGTCCAAGCCATTATCAAAATGGTTTGGACAGTGATGACTTCTGCCAGTTTTATTGATTTCCGTCCCTATAAGGGGTATTCTGATCTTAGCCTCACCTGTGAAGCTGACGCTGCCACTGTGGCAACTGTGCCCCCGGTTTGCCAGGGTACCCCTCTCCCCACAATTTGGATTTGGTTCCCAGTGGATACCACTTTGGTGGTTCAGTTCACTGGTTTTCCCACTTTCTCCCCCTTCAGTGCTCCACCAGGAGCTGATGAACGGTTTGGCAGCCTATGGCTCCAACCCCAAAAATAATTTATGGTCCCAAAAGGGGTCACACGCCTCGCTGGGCCTTAGCATATGCCACAATCATCCCTGAATTTAGTAAAATTACCTTGTCAATTTCCCCTCTTACAATCATTCATCTTGCCCCTGACTATCCTTTCTGGACCTGAATCGATGGCAGGCGGACGATCTGTCCACCCTGTTTCATGTTGGACCACTCAAAATGCAAGTGCCCTTCCTAAGCTGCTGCTGACAGCTCTGAATTTTCATCTGCTGGCTTTCAGTCAGCCGTCCAGCCATACTCCATTTTTGGTATGGGGTACAATCCTGCCTTTCACTCCCCCAAAGCCTGTTGATGCAGCTGCACCTGTAGCCACCAATCAGCCTCCCCCTAGCCCCAGTGCCACACACGCTCCCTCCAATCAAGCATTGGATTGGACCCCAGTTCGCTCCCATGCTTCCTCCAACGACCATTCAAACCTCAATTATATGCTGATTCCCCAATTCAATTCAACCAGAACCCATGGGAGTTATTGGGTGAAATTGACGAATCAGGTAATCTCATTGAAGAACGTCTCTACAAAGCGAGCAGTTCGTTAATGCAGAATGGGATGCCAAATACCCCCTCATTTATATGCCCCACAGCCAAATTCTGAACCATTTTTCAGTGACCACCAGCTTGCAGTTGAAGCAGCTGATAACAGATTCTCACCCTCCACAAAGCTGTCACCAAATCAGTGGCGATGCTCACAGGAGGTATTCCCCTCCTGTTATCCCCTCAACCCTCACCCCACAAAGTAAGATTACAATTAATCGATTATACAAAAATGTCAACAACGCTATCCAGAACGTGGTAACTATAGCATGGAATCTAGAGCTTTTATTACCTGAACCAATATTGCCATATTTATTAGACTCACAGATGCCTGAATCAAAGCAAAAAAATCTTTAGCCGAATATATCAGCTCCATATTTAGCTGGCAATTTCCATGACATACCAATAATTGGTGATATTAAATTACATTCCACTGATGCGCTGACGCACTTGCTCTCCGTCTTGACATGTGCCCTACTCTGGATGAGGAAGCTTCTGCCAAACATGAGCCCCCTGATCCCCCCTCTCCTTCCGCCATGGTTGGATAAGCAGTTTTCTGCTGCCACACCTGGTTGGTAGTTTTCGTTTGGTGTGTATAATTCAAAAACATTTTATTTTAGCGTTTTGTTTAGCTCTATTAGTTACATTAGGTTTTAGTTTTTTTAGTTTTAGTAATGTCTGTCCCCTGGTCAGCTTAGCTCAAATAAATGAAAATAACAGGGCATCGCCTTGGCCTCAGGGTCGCATCCCATGGCCCTAATAACCCTGGGCGTGAGCCTAAGTAATTGAATAGGGTAGTTTGGGATCCTGGGCTCCTGAGAGCTAGGTTTCGGCTTTTTGGGTCCTTGCTGCTGTGCCCATGAAGGCGGAATCCCTTCTTGTGAGGTCGCAGCACTGATCCATTTTATGAACATGTTTGCAGCGTTGTGTTCAGGTTCTATTAGCCCCATCCCGCCTTCAAAAGTTGGCACCCTTAGTGTGGTGATCCTTCTGGGGGGAGCATGAGCCCCAGAACAAGTAATGTAGAATTGATGTGCATTTTTTAAAAAAAACTGCTAAAGCCAATAGCATGTGCAGGGTACAAAATTTTTCGAGAAGAGCATAGTGTTGGCAAGGTGACATTTTCCAACCAGAGAGCCTTCCTAACTTCCACCTTGCCACTGTCATTTAGATAACCTGATGTAGCCTCTCTTCCACCTCTTGAGTATCTATACCTGCACTCGTGATGTGGATCCCTAGGTGTTTGATGGGTTTATTTGGGCAAGGCAACTGAAAGGGTGGTTGAATAAAGCTGGATATTTTACACTTCTTCACTTTGCTTGTGTTTGTGACTTTTCTTTTTGTCCTCTTGTTTTAGGGCCTAGGCGCTTAGCATCTGATAGCACCAAGGCTTGTGATTTGTTTTTGTAAAGGTTGGCATATGGGGTTTCTTATATAGGCTTATTATCTCCTCTAACTTTTTGGAATCCGCCTTGGAGGAAACCCCTACCACACAGTAATTTGCAAAGGCCAAAACCTTAAGTGGTTTTTCCCCTTACACTCAATGCCAGCTAACTGTTTCTCCATCTCCCGTAGAAGGGGGTCAATTATGAGGTTGTACAAGATCAGGCTAAGTGGGTCCCCTTGACGGAGGCCTCTTTCTGGTGTGACAGGAGGTGAAAGAAATTCAGACCCTAGAACTGATATGGTGGGTGACAGCTGATGGTTCTCTATCCATGAGATAAAGGGTTTGTGGAAGCCCTGTTTGCAAAGTATTGAAGCCAAGTATTCCCAGTCTACTCTGTCAAATGCCTTAGCTTAGTCAAAAAGCAGAGTGTGCCCTTGGATGCTCCTCCCAGTGAGTTTGTTACTTGGTGGATGTTGTCCCAAATGTTCCTCCCTGGGGTGAAACCATGCTTTTGTGGGGCAATGCAATCCTTGGTTTTTTTCAGAGAGACGCTTAGCCATTATCTTCCAATTATCTTCATTTCCGCGTTGATTAGAGATATTGAGTTCCAGTTGTTCAGTTCAGTACAGTCCCCTTTTTTGTGGAGCACTATGGTATAGGCTTCTGCGCATCCTGTGATCACCTTCCCCTTTTGCAGACTTAAGTTAAAGATAAAATAGCATGGGCTTCTTTATTACTTCATAGTGTGCTTTATAGTACTCAAAGGGGATGCCGTCTGGCCCTGGTAGCTTGTTGGTAAAAAGCTTCCGTAGAACCTGTGCTAGCTCATCATCCGTTATGGGCTCAACAAGGTTGGCTAAGTGCTCGGCATGGTTGGGGACAGCATTGATGAAGTAGTTCTTAGCAGCTTCCTCTGTTGGGGCTACCTTATACAGTTCTGAGTACTAGGAGTGGAAGATGGACGCTACCTCCTCTAGGTTAGTATTTATTTGGGATTCAAATGTTTGGAGTTCAGTTAGATTGGCATTTTCTGACCTAATTTTGTAAGTTTGATAAAAGAACTTGGATGGTCGGTCCCCTGAACAGCCCATCTGGCATCTGCTTGCAGGGCCTCCATGTGCAATTGGAGTTGTTTGTGTTTCTTGACAATCTGTGTCTGTTTCACCCAATCTCTAGCCCACTGTGGTGAGTAGCCGCTACAGGGTGGGTATCTTTCCAGATGGCTTACTGTTCTCTGAGCCTTGGAAAGTTCTGCTACTTTCTTTCTTGTGCGACGGGATGCTGCGTGAGCTGGGGTGGATAGAATTTCCTTTTTTAACCTTTGACACTTCTGCCATAAGGTTTCAGAGTCAGTGCATTTGGCTAGTTCATCTACATGTCTTTTTTGTCTGATCTTCTATTTGGACCAGATTCACGTTTTTTGGCAGCATCCTTTTCCAACGTTGGTTCTTAGGTGGTTCTTCCTTTGATTAGATACTAATTTTTCAGGATTCTGTGGTCTGATAGATGTAGTTCAGATTGTTTCAAAATCTTCCTATTGTGATTTCAATCTGGGTATGAGTATCCAATCCAGTCTAGTGGCGCTGATTAGTTATTTACCTACAATATTTGGCCGCGTCAGATTTGGAAAATACGATTCTGAGAATGGTTGGCATCTAGAAGACCTTTTGATGTCATCAGTTTCTGTAATTGGTTTGATCCTATTGGTGGGTTTGTGACATTTGGCTATCTGTCACAAGTTCTTTCCAGCCAGAAATTGAAGTCCCCTAGGAAAAAGAGTTTTTTATGGAAGGTTAAAGTCAATTAAGTTGCTCAAAAACCCTTCCCTTTTGTCCTCTTCAACAGAGGCATGTACTGAAGCAGCTTGATAAAATTGGTTCCCCATTTGAAGGCCAGAACTAGAACCCTTCCTTCCAAATGAGAGTAGTAGTTGGTGATTGTGATGGCAGATGTTGCTTTGACTACAAATCCACAAAAGCTTGTCCAGAATCTTTGGGAAGGGAGAAAGAGCCTGGACCACTCTGCTTCTTTCCAGTGGTCCACTTGCTCTCCTGCAAGGCAAGCACATCCACCGAAGGGTTTATCAGGAGCCCTCGTTTCCTATCCAGGGACTTAATAGATGTGTTTCCCGCTCTGTTGAGAGTCCCAATCATTAGCGAGCCCAGCACGCCTGCTATGACTGCATGGGGCCAGATTGATCCTGTGCAGCTGAGGTGGCTTGCTTATGTCTGGACCTAGTTATAGGACACTTTTAAATGGTTTGGGATGGTGAAGTACTTGATTGCAGATCTGGTGGCCCAGAGTTTCGATTTGGGTTCTCCATACTGTGGCACTGTTGTTCTCTGTCCCGTTGAGGGTTGAGAAACAGTTTTATGAAATGGGTTTGTTAACTGGTTCTTGAATGGGTTGATCTCCATTGTGTACATGTATGAAGTGTGCGTCGTCCATTTCTGATTGAAATTCCCATTGCTCATAATCTTGCGGCTACTAGGCTGTCTTTGGGGCGGTCATACTAGAGAGGTGCTCTTGTTGTTGCTCAATGTTGCGCTTGGATGCTTCCTCCAGAGCTTCTGCTTCCTTCTCCTCATTCTGCTTCTTCTGCATGGCTTTAAATGCAGTCTTTCTGTCCTTCTTCGCTTCTTTATGTTGCTGTGGGGAGACTGGTGGACCACCTCACTGTTTGGCTTTTGATCCCAAGAGGTGGGCTGTTAATGCGACCCTGAACAATATCTTTCAGAATTTCTCCACACTAATAAACTTTCCTGCCTCCCATGTAGCTGGACAGGCATTGTTTTTATGCCCTATATTATTGCAGCTTGTGCATATGGGCAGACTGAGAAAGGGCGAGACTGATTTCCCTTTGGGACAAGATGTACGCTTTGCGTGGTATTTATGTCACCATCAGCATCCACACTCGGGCGTATCATTGCTACAGCCTTGTCTGTAGCCAGGTGGGGCAGAAGGCGGTTTTTCTCCATTTCAAAATAGACTAGCTCTCCATATGCGATCATGCCACTTTATTAGTGCTGCCTCCAGGTAGTTCTGCTTTTAGGTAATTGGGAGCTCTTCTAGTACTACAAACAAGCTTTCATCATCCCAAAATGGGTGCGTATGATTGGGATATTGACTGTAATTTGTTTAGGCTCCTTGCCTACTCTCGGCTTAGTGTAGGTGACTACAAATGAGGCTGGGAGAATCCGTGGCCTCTGCAGTAGCAAAGATAAGATTAAAGGTTCTCATTGTGAGTTTTTCAGTCAAGCTTACAGCTTCTGGGAAGCGTCCTGGGAAAGCCTAACATACTGCTTCATATTGTAGAGGTTCCTTAACACCAAAGTCAATGCGCACACCAAATTCACAAGAGGACTTGGGAAATGCTGGCTGATGTTGCTAGTTTGGTTAAAATCTTGGACCATTCTTAGATAGTCACTGTTTGGGACATATGGTGCATTTTTTTCACTAAGGTTAAAGTTGAGCATCAGGGCCTTCTTTACCATGCTGTTCCCCTTCATCGCTACTGCATAAGTGTGTGAGTTCAATTGATTCAGTCACTTTGTCATCCCCTAATTGGACTCACAATTAAGACAAGTTGTAATTGGTTGAATCAATTTAATTAAATTTTAAACGTAAGTGACGCTTACTGGAAAGATAAGCTTATTATTCATTTATAGCCCGTGAAGGATTTAAAATGGTGTTACCCTGATTTGTGGGGTTCCAAAAAGAATCAGCCAGGTTCTTTTAACCAATATCAGCGTTAATATTATTTAAATTATTTGTAATCATCGCAAAATTGTAAATAGCTGATATTTCCCCTTTTCGGCGGATTTTGACCCAAAACATTCTTCTGTTGCAGCTGGAAGGACAAATGTCCGACATCACCCACCCTCAAGAATGTTGGGGGTAGAATAGGGCCATTGGAATTGTCCATGTTCACGATTGATGATAATATAGTAGATAAGGAATTTAAAGAGTACTCATTTCCTATCTTGTAGGTGATAGTGAAGGGACCCTCCCAGATTGAACCAAGTTTGCTGCTTTTAGGTGTGATTCAGTTATGGTAGTATAATACCATGTAAGATACTTGGAATGTAGAATGGGGGTTTAAAGCTCATTAGCAGCCTGCCCTTCTTTAGTCACCATTTTAGCTAAATTAGTCATTACCTCATATTAGAGTTGGATGATTCGCTGATTCAATATTCTAGTAACTTTCTTAGGTGTACAACTCTATATCAGAATAAATCTTTAGCTAAAAGGACAGTTATTCCAGGTTCCGCTATATAAGACATAGAATGGATACATTTTTAAAATTGGTGAGAGCTAATCCAGTATGCCATCAGAGCACAGGGTAGGTAATGATCCCAGTGAAGAGGATCAGAGGAGGCCATTTTTCGTAAATGGAAACCAAGGTTCCATTTTCTCTTTCCACAGTCCCATTGGTGGAGGGATTATATGGAGAAAAAAAGTTGTTGTTCCCCCATGGGTGTGGCCAAGATTTTTACTACTCTGGATGTGATGTTCTTACCATTATTGCAGAGTAGTACTTGGTGACAGCCATGATGAGTGAAAATGTACTGATGTATAAACGTGGCTGTGGCCTTGGCCGTTTAGACATGGAGAGCCGCTTCTTCCACCCACTTAGCGAAGTGGTTAATAGCTACTAGGATAAGATTTTTTTTCATTTGTAGTCTGAGGAAGGGGATCTACTACATCAAAACTGATGGTGTAGAACGGTTGTTGAGGGGTAGTTGGTTGATAATGGTATCTAGTCTTGAAACCTGATTGCTTCTTACATGTAAGGTAAACTAAGACGTTAACACTAGATTCCATCATTCCATACAATAAAAACGATCATTATCCAATCATAAGTTTTCTTTGCCCCTCCATGACCTAGAGTGGAGTGAATTTCTAGGATAGCAGGTACACGTTCTGAGGGCTAAAGGTAAGGCAGCCATTTTGCCCCCACCTGCTTACACAAATTCTCGTTATCCACTTTTGTGTTATGGGAGCGCCGGGCTAACATCTTCATGACAGGCTCATCCTCATCCTCCGATACATTTGGGGTCATTAAGAGGTCATGTAATCTCTCTGACTTACTATTATCCAAGTGAAGGACTGGAAGCTGAGTCAACCCATCAACATCCATGTGATGGGTCCCAGCACGGTGTTCAATTTTCATATTGTAATGTTGGAGCTTTAAGCCCAGCGAGCTAACTGGCCAGTAGGTCCTTCATATTCTGTAACCACTTTAATGAAACGTGGTTTGTACCTACAGTGAAGGTGGTCCCATATAGGAAAGGGCGGTAGTGCTTTACAGCCAACAAAATGGCAAGGAACTCCTTCTCTGTAACGCTGTAGTTGCATTCTGCTTTTTAAAGCATCTTACAGAAACAGGATAATGGATGATAAACACAATATTTATTAATTGGGCTAAGAATGCCCCCAAATGGCATAGTCCAAGGTGTCAGTAAACAAGATAAATGGCTTATTATAATAGGATACCTCAGGATAGGACATTGTTGTAAAAGCTGTATCAACGTCTCAAAAGCGGCCTTTTGTTTGGCACCCCAATATAAAGAGGTGTTCTTAGTCAATAGACAAATGAGGGGTTCGCAAAATTAGGCGAACATAGGGATAAACTGATGGTAATACCCCATCATTACTAAAAATACCTGAATATCCCATAGATTTTTTTGGGGAGTAATTTTTGAAATCGATTCAACCTTATCTTGTATGGGTTAGTCCTTCTTGAGAAATGGAGTGTCCAAGGAAATCCAATTTCCTTTGGAAGAAGGTACACTTCAAGGGTTTCAGCTTAATATTTGATTTACATACCTGTTAATACCTCCTTCAGGTCATCAAAATGTTCGTTGAAAATTTTTGAGAACACCGTGATGTCATCAAGATAGATAATGACACAAGTCAACTTTAGGTCCTGTAAAATATGATCCATCACACGCTGGAATGATGCTAATACGTTGCACAACCCTTGGGGTAATCATGTGGGTTGAAAGAGACCCTCACTACAGATAAGAGCGCATTTCTCTTGATTTTTTTATAAGACCATGTCTTTTCCAGTGAGGTTTCCCAGCAGGAGGGTAATAGGCCTCTGATAGGCTAGATCTAATATCCTAGGCAAAACACGAGGTTCTAAGGTGTAACATATCAGGTTGCACCTGATGTGTACATTGTTTCAGATCAGTCAGTACTGGATCCAAATATTGAATTCATAGGAAGGAACACAAAATTGAGGGAATCAGAGCAAGGGAAATTTGACTGTCAGAAGCCAAAATGCATCCAAGTTAACATAACATTGGACTTATGAGCAGTGTGGGCAATGATTTAGTGGAATATGGAATCTTTGCGTGAGATGTGCTGGTCAGTTCAGGAGAGCCTGGCGTAGGAAAAAGCTTATTCAATATTGGCAAAGTACTATTTATTTGGGGATGGGCTGGCCTGAATGGACAGTTGAGTCTTCTAAGAAACCCTCAAAATTCAATAAAGGATTGCTTTAATAAGAAAATAAAATTTCATTTTAAATAATATAATTGAATTGAAGATATGAGCTCCACTGGCAAGCTTGGTGTGGCGTTGGCATGGATCTCGGTACTCTCCTGCAGCATGTGGACAGTGATCTGAGGGTGCGTGGCAAGAACGAAACTTGGCAGATGGGTTTGAGGATTGGCTTCAGCAGGCTGGTCCCTAGTAAGGTCAGTTATGAGGCTCTTATCTCCCAATTTCCTCGTGGTATATTAACGCGAACCCATTTGTGACATTAGACTCAACTCAAAATTTCTTAGTCAATATTGGGGTGGCCTCAAGAGGAGGTGGAGGATATCGAAGGGGAGGAATGGTTTTGCCATGCGTTGAAGGAGGTGGAGGTTCCAAAAGGGGAGAAATGGTTCTATTGTGGTTTGAAAGAGGTGTCTCAAGTTCAGTGCTAGGTGTGGTTGGCTCAAGTGTCCAGAGGAGCTGTGAATGGAGTGTACTGGGGGGCGGATGAGGTGGCGCATGCCATGGCGGATATTGAGGAAAATCAATGTGGAAGTATGGTGCAGGTAGTGGCCCAGCAGAAGCAACAGGCGGATCCATGAAGAGAGTCCAAAGGAGCTATGGATGGAGGGTACCGGGGGGCAGACAAGATGGCATGTGTCATGGCAAATATCAAGGAAAATCTATGGGGAAGTTTGGAGTGGATGGTGGCCCAGCAGAGGCAACAGACGGCTCCATGAAGATCGCCCAGAGGAGCCGTGGATGAAGAAAACTGGGGAGGGGGGGCAGATGAGATGGTGCATGCCCTGACAGGTATCAAGGAGAGCTACAGGGAAGTTTGGAGCAGGCAGTGGCCCATCAGAGTGACAGGTGGGACAACGAAAAGCACCAGATCTAGAACTTGGAAGAAGGGCAAAGGGCGGCCACGTGTGTGAGTAAAGTGGAAAGGTTATCCAGAGGAGGAGGCGGCGTGGCTGATGGAGAAGATGGCGTTCAGTGCCTAGGTTTGGTCCTGAGTTTCAAATTTTACAGGGATGATGATGTAACGTATTGGGTCGCACCTGATCTAAACATTGTTTCGGATCAGTCAGTACTGGATCCAAATATTGAATTCATAGGAAGGAACACAAAATCGAGGGAATCAGAGCAAGGGAAATTTGACTTCCAAAGCCAAAATGCATCCAAGTTGATATGATGTCAGACTTATTAGTGGCATGGGCAATGTTTCAGTGGAATATGGAATCTTCATGTGAGATGTGCTGGTCAGTTCAGGAGAGCCTGGCGTAGGAAAAAGCTTATTCAATATTGGCAAATTAATATTTATTTGGGGATGGGCTGGCCTAAATGGCCATTTGAGTCTTTTATGAAACCCCCAAAATTCTAAAAAGGATTGCTTTCATAAGAAAATAATATTTTATTTTAAATAATATAATTGGATTGAAGACATGAGCTCCACTGGCGAGCTTAGTGTGGTGTTGGCGTGGATCTTGGTAATCTCCTGCAGCGCGTGGACAGTGATCTGAGGTTGCGTGGCAATAATAAATCTTGGCAGATGGGTTTGTGGATTGGCTTTGGCAGGCTGGTCGCTAGTAAGGTCAGCTATGAAGCTCTTACTTCCCATTTTTCTCGTGGTATATTGGTGCAAACCCGTTTGTGACACAAGGGTCTAATGCCCTCAATACTTACGAGGTGCAACAAGCAATGGTGTGAGATTTGGAGTGTATTTTAGTGTCAACCACTCTTTGTTCACCAGGATTAATTAAGACCTCATCTGCAGTGTAGAAAGGGATACCTTACTTAGCATCCTCAGATTTGGGAAATTTCTTTATGTTGCGCCCAGAAGTGGAATAAGGAAAAGTTATAACTGAAAAGGGGTATTCAACCAGGAAGAAGTATTCATGCTTGCTAGTTTCTTTATTGGATAAGCTAAAGGGACTTCATAGTTGAGTAAAGAGAGGCAACCTTGCTTCATGTTGATTATTCCACAAACTCAATTATAAATTGGGTGCCGATGAGAATATCATATGCATTGTTCTCCAAAGCCACAGATTGGGCTGATAGGATAAGCTTCCCAATTCGAATGAGAAGGGAAAAGTATGCCACAATAGCATGGGTATTATTAGGGCCAGTGGTTCCATATTCTTGCTTGTAATCCAATTCAGGTGCTAGCTTTACCTTCTTAATAAGCTTAGTGGAGATCACGTTGACTGTGGAGCCAATGTCCAGGATGGCCATTATTCAGACTTTTTGAATGACCAATTCAACCTTAGTGAGTGTTCCTCTAAAGTTAGGCAACAAAGCTAAGGCCTCCTTATGCCGGAAGGTGGAGGTTAGTTTTTGAGCAGTCTTAGGGTATTTATCCAGGAGGGTCTCATGGTATGGACCCGCTGAAGAGGTTGAATCAAGCTAGCTAAAAATTGGTCCCAATGCTGGCAGTGTCAATAACTTTTGGACACCCTAAAAAATTGGGTGAGGTTTGTTTTCTCTGGTATGGTGGTCTCATCCTCTCCTCCAACGCAAAATGATTAGGAACCTCTACTCCTGCGAAGGCTCCCAATATATAGTAACCAACGTCATCATAACCCCCTCAGATTCTTCCCCAGGGTATTCTCAACAACCTGCAAGGCCATGATGGAGGTAGGGGAGACGGCCACATTAGATTTAATAGCCTTAGGGCGTGCATTTTCCAGCTTAGCTGGAGGGGAAGGCACAGCGGCTTTAGTGAGCTTGTGCGGGAGTATGGTAATAACTACCTTACAGGTCACTGATTCATAAGAAGGAGTGATAACCTTTTAAATACACTGAGGAAGCAGGTTTTGCAGAGAGGATAGGCACAGGTGGACTACTCCCAACTGTTCAACAGGAGGAAGAATTTCAATGGTAAGAGCTGAAGGTTTCACCTCTTCTTCCTTTTATTGTGGCACAAGAATGGAATTTGGCCAATCTAACAAAGCCTCTTTAAGGTTGTGGATATTTTTAAAGTAGCGTTTAACTGAGAAGATATGCCTGGCTAGAGATGGCTGAGAAGCTAACCCAGTTAACAGGGCGGCGATAGCATCATTAAGGGTGAGCATGTTAGAGGTTACAACTGTTGAGCAGAGAGACAAAATCGTTCAGTAAAGGCAATGTGCGATTCACCTTCATACATGCTAAGGCGCATGACGGACTGTTTTTCCCTGAGTAGACTCTGCTTTGAATCAGATTCAGCCAAAAGATCCTCCTTCACCACTGCACATATGGCAAAAGGGTCCATGTAATGAACTTTCATCTCTTGCGGTAGGAAGCTTTGACAAGGAAGGCATGTGTTGAACTTTTTGCTTGTCCGTTAACCCATAAATGGCAGCTTCATAAACGTACAAAAAAGTAGCAATGCTCCCTTCACCAGGAATGTACTTGTCTTTAAAAAGCGGTTTTAGTGGGCGCTTCTCAAGTTCTTTGAGACTGGAGAGAGCGCTTGCTAGTTTCTTTTCCAGAGCAACTAAACGTGATTCAATGTTAAGAGAAAAGTCGTAGGGTTACTCACGTTTGAAGCCTCCTTTTTGACGATTTTTGTGGTGTACGAGTGTCCCCTGTAGTGAGTACCAATCTGTAGAAATTCAGCTTATTTGTGCTCGCTGGTGCTTACACTACTGGATTCCAAAAAGGGTTTAATAAATTTTTTAAATTATCACATCTAAAAACTATGGTTTCATGATTTTTATTAATAGTGCTGAGAAAGCAAAGTATATAATACCCCTCAATACCTGGCTGATCAGTATCTAAACTGTAAAAAAGGTCGAGGGAAATTCAATAATAGTTTTGGAATAGCTTAGACTAATCTAAAATTAGGAAATATGGGGAAGCAGATTGTTAAAATTTATAGTTTTCAAATTATTCTCAAATAACCCCTATAAATATATTAGCTGCACAGGTTTTGGTTTTGTGTAATTCTCTGCATTGTATGATAGTAGTTTAAATAATTGTTGATAAAGTATGGCAGCTATTATTCATAGTTGAATTGAAGTATTTGATTTTTTCCCAACACTCGGCCAATATTTCCTCACAAAATACTTATGATTTTCTGAATAGGGAACGTTCCCTGGTACTGCCTAACTTAATCTATGCTCAGATCCATGTTTACAGAATCTCTGCGACATACAGTTGGCAGAAATCACAATTCAATTCAGATTCTTCTCTGGATCACCGCTCAGATCCTTACTCTTTATCCTTTAGAGTTTTAATTAGAGCACATAGAAAAAATTTTCCTTGAGAAAGAATAGAACTCAAAATGGATGCTGATAAAGTATACTAAGATAATACTCTAAAAAAAAGTCTGTAAAGTGGTGCGTTGGCTTCCTGCCATATAAAGATCTCAGTCCACCTGGATGATTAATTCCTTATCATCTGTAACAATCCCAGGATGGGTGAAACCAAATGGAGAGTTGAGCCAATCTTTATCTCTTCCTAATTTTGTGTATAGTGGTGTTTTTTATTAGTAATTCTTTAGGGTGCTTATAGTGAGGAATTTGATGCGCAACCCTCAGTTGGAACCTCCACAATTAAACAGCAGCCATTGCCATTGAATTACCCATCCTCATCTCAGCAGCAAAGGTCTTTCCCATCCTGTCTAGGATTGCATCATTGGACATCCACAAGACCTAAAATGGAAAGAGTTAGAAAATAAGTCCCTAACGTTTTCCACTTGATCCCAGCAAACCATCCATATTGACAGGTGTCATAATGCTTATATGACTGGATGATAAATGTGGGACAGCAGGGCGGAATCTGCTAAACATAGTATCAGTTATGATTATTTGAGTGCCTATGAGATGAGGCGTTATTGTGATATAAGAGGTCTTTATTGGAGATAATAGCTTATTGGATCGCCTCTATATAAGGTGATAAGGCAATAAGGTGATGTTGATATTTGACAAATATGAAGTAAATCACCTATAATTAGGGTGACCGAGGATTAGAGAATAACAAGCTGAAACTGAGGAGAATTGGCGGAATAGAATAGCCCAATCCATGAGAAGCAGTATCACTTGAAGCCGCTGTATATAAGTGAGATGGGCGATTTAGAAAGCGAGGTTGTTTTTAACGAAGAAGAGATGGAACAGCGAAAATTAGCTGTATTTAAAAAATAAATAAAGTAGCGGTTGGGGCAATTGCTCCTATTTTAAGTATATTTTAAAGTGTGTCTGAAGGACCAACGATCCCCACATTGTCTATCCATTGCTCAGTGGGTTTGACCTGTTTGAATAATCCAACAGGTCCTAACAATACCATCTGAAATTATAACAGTGGTGCTCACTACAGGGAGCCCATTGATCAACCACCTAACACTATGGAACTCCAGTCGCCAACCATGACTTACCCAAGCTGTGTTATTGGGGAGTCTTCATGGAACACTGAAACAGCTGGATCTGAGGATCTCAAAGTTACCCTAGACACGGTGCTCAAAAACCAAGATGAACTTTTTAAGAACAAGATGCTATCATGCACCAACTTGATAGTACATTCAGCCAGTTGCAAATCTTGAGACTAAAGAACAAAAAACTCGCCAAATGATTGAACAATACCACTGAGCAGCTGCAGTGTTTAGAACGAAGATTGACCAACACTTCTTGGTCTTCTCGCTGGGATAATGATGACTATCATGAAGAGGCATCCTATGCGGATGAATGTGACGCTAGTCAAAGCTACTACACCTAGTATGGTAGTACCGGATATGCATATGAGTCAGAACAACACCTCCCTCAAGTAATGGCGGTACCACCTATGATAGAAGGCCATGCTACATCTGAAGCAGCGGACCTCCCAACTTCTGCTAATCAGATTATCATCAAGAATCCTCTTTTGGAACTCGGGCTGTTTCTCAGTATGGGCTAAAACCCTGTGAATGGGATGAGAAAGTTTATATTAAAAAATTAACTCTGTTAGACCACAACAGGAACATTTATGGGTTCTTCAAATGGTTTGAGTTTTTGCAGAGGGAGCCTCTGATAGATGGAAGGCTAAGTTGTTAATCTCTGCCTTGGATGTGGGAAGCGCCGACCAGGTCACCTGTTACCTCCCAAGTAGTTCTGTCACCTATAAGAATGTAAAGGATACCATACTCCGCCTGTTTGGGGGAAAGTCAAAGATGTTTCAGTTAAAAAGCATAATTACTAACGATCAGGTTCCATTGAAATGAGACTCTCCTAGAGTTTTCTGATCGATTCACAACAGAAGCCCATTTACTAATTGGAGCTGGGTACTTAGCGGAAGCTGATGTGTGCATTGCCATGTTTCCACAGTGAAGCCATATTGTGAACTTTCTAATGTTATTTCGCCACTTCTGGATGATGATGTACCTCTGCTTAAGATTGTACAGTTTTTGCATCATGTGCCCCTAACTTTCTGCCGTAAAATATGGATAAAACTACCGCTGCTACTGCACCCTTTTATTCAGGAAAATACTATCATCTGCCTCCAGCTCCAATTAGTAATCCTCAGCCTTACTATAACTCTGCACCCCATCCTCAGCTGAATTATACTCAACAGTTCAATCAGCATCAATGGGCTGGCCATGAAAACTGTCAGCAACTTAGCCATTGACCATGACCCAACTATGCAGACCATCAACAATCAGCTTACTGACCTGGCCCTGGTTATGCTGAACATCCCCAAACTTTCCTACCTGGACCCTCTTATGATAATCAAGGATGTGGCTCTTATGGGGTTAAATGCTACAAATGCGGTTGCACTGGTCATTTGGCAAAATTTTGACATAACCACCATGTGAACCACGTACACCAAGTTCAATACTATCAGGAAAAAGATGGAGCGGAAAAGAGATGGGACCCTCTACCTTTGTGATACCCACTCAAAACGTCCCTGAATCAATAGTAGTATACCCTGCAAGAGTCCCTCAGTACGATAATGGAATTTATATCAGCAGTCACTTGGAGGAGTAAACGCAGTAACCCAAGCTCAAGCCAAGGTAGGCAGCAGAAGAAGAGTCCCCCAAACAACTGAAGCCATATGCCTATCAAATGCTTGATCAAGCTTCCTTAGACCAACTTGATCCTGAAGCGGATGCACCAACTCTGAAAGGAGTAGAAGTCGCCCTTCCAGTAGATGCCATTGTCAAAGAATACCCCCAAGTCGGTGAGGGGATAATGAATTTTCTTGGAAAAGAGAGCCCATAAATGTTCACATGTTAAACAGTCAATATTATTCTTATTCTGAGTGTATGTACTATGATATTTTTGTAGCAAAAAATAGGGTTCGCGCTATAGTAAATACTGGCGCTCCAGTCAACATAGTGTCCACCAAATTAATGCAAAGTTGACGTTGAAACCTGATGTGGACCATCGAAAGTTTATGAAACTGCTGGAGCTGTAAGCACTGTCTCTAAGGGGGCTTCTAGTGAGCTACCTCTGCGCTTTGGGTCCATTGTTGTTGTAGCCCTGGCAATTGTGCTACCAAATGAAAACTATGATCTTTTAATTGGGACCACTCTACTGCACCATTTCAGGGCTGTCATTAATATCATGGAAGAGACCCTCGCCATTCTGGGTCAGCGGATCCCAATTTACTTTACCACTTGAGGAGTACCGAAGGAACTGGTGCATACAAGCCATATAAACCTTGCCTATAGTGAAGGGGTGCTGCCAGTTCGTTTTCGCCAACTAAAGTACAAGGCTCAGGCCCTTCCCTAGAAGATATATGAATATCAAGGGATACCTCTTTGAGCGGCAGGGTACATATCTATCCCTTCTGGCCATAAGTCTTAATGAACACTGAGCTAGAAGTGGAAGATGCAAAATGGGTTATATGGGGAACTCATTGGGCTCTAACATCAAACATGGTTTGAGCTTCACGTGTCTCCAGGGATTATACTACTGGGACATGGGGAGATTAGGGATTTATTATCAAAGCTCCAGAGCAAACCAATACAAATCCGCCGCCACCAAACTGTAGCATACTTACACCTGATTCCTATAGATGAGGTCCATCAGGTTCATGATTTTGGGTCGTTGGATGAATTTGGTCTTCCAGACAAGACCCCTGCCAACATATTAATGGTGGTACCGCAAATTAATTTAATAAGACTATTGGAGGAACAAAAAGACCAAGTGATAGCTTTATTTCAGAAGTATAAGGAGATTTTTGCTGTCAATAATCATGACTTAGGGTGTGCTCGGGGGTGGTCCATTAAGTAGACATAGGAGATTATCCTCCTATAAGATCTTGGCTGATCCGCCAATCGCGGGCAGTGGAAGACATGGTAACCAATTAAATCAATAAGTTGCTAGAGTAAAGGATTCTTGAACCATCTAAAAGCCTGTGGGCTTCGCCTGTTCTAATTGTAAAAATGAAGGATGGCACCAACTGTGTAGTAATAGACTACTGGAAGCTCAACAGTATTACAAAAAAGGATTTGTACCCTTTGCCAAGGATTGACAATGCTTTAAATTGGTTAGGGGAGCCCGTTATTTTCCCATGATGGACTTAATATTGGGCTACTGAAAATTGAGTTGCACTCAGCAGAACAGGAAAAATGCGCTGTAATCACCTTTAAAGGCATTTTTCAACTTAGGCGGTTGCCTCAAGGGCTGTGCAACGCCCCAGCTACATTTCAGTGAGACACGGTCACTATTCTTAGTGACCTGAAACTGTCATGCATCCTAGTATACCTCAATGATATTAACATATTCTCTCAAACCTTTTTGGAGCATCTTGACCACCTCGAAGCAGTATTCTGCCAGCTGGATGAGGCAAACATTAAAATTAAACATCGAAAATTTAACTTCTTCAAAGATCAGCTGAGGTGTACCTGGGGTTTGTGGTAGACTCAAAAGGGCTGAAACCACAACAGGCTAAGGTGTAGGCCATCGGCAAAATGACTACTCTCAATAGTAAATGTGACATACAGGTATTTTTGGGAATGGCCAGTTACTATCATCGCTTCATCCCTAATTTTAGCTTTATTGGGGGCCACTACTTGAGTTATTAAAAAAAGCATTGTATTCAAATGGATGTAATGTCATCAATCCTATTTTTTGATACACTCTGTATAGCATTGATCAGCGCACCAGTGTTGCAATATCCAAACTTTGATCAGGAGTTTATCATTCATATGGATGCGTTCCTCTCTACGCTGTTAGGGCAGTACTCTCTCAGAAAGATGATGAGGGAGAGGAACATCCTGTTTCATTATGTAAAGAAGTCTGAACTGTCACAAGTGTAATTATACTGTGACCAAGAAGGAGTGCTTAGCAGTAATCTACGCATATAAGCAATTCAGAGTCTATCTGCATCGGGTAAAGTTCAAAATTATAAACAGACACGCATTATTACGCTGGTTGAAGAACTTAAAAGAACCTGAAGGATGGTTGGCTCGATGGGCTCTCAAATTAACAGCTTATGATTTGGAGATTCTTCATCATCTGGGAGTAAAGCATTAGAAAGCTGACTGTTTATCTAAATTACTGACTATTGCAGTGACAGTGGACCTTAGTGATGTGATGTATGATAAGATGCTCAGTGGAAAATATGATGACAAACCGCCCCAAGTAATCAAAGTGTTAAATGAGATGCGCACAAATACCTTCCAATGGAATGAGGAATTGTACAAATGAATCGGCAATTCTATGGTGAATTTTCCGCGCCCCTCTGCATGACCTGGATTCATTATTGGCGCTCACAAGGCAGTTAGGCATGGTGGAGTGTGTAAGACTATGGAGTTGTTATGCCCCTGGTACTATTGGGAAAGTATGAGTTCTGATGTGATCAAAACTATTTCCTGTTGCCATCAGTGCCAAGTGGAGAAGCCATTATACTGTACAATGTCATATTGGTTAGTGAAACCGCATTTCACTTGGCACACGGTTTCCCTTAGATGTTGTTGGCCCCTTGCCAACAGGAGCCAACCTTTGTCAGTAAATTTTTGTGTCTATTGACCACTTGACCTGGTGGGTCAAAGCAAGGGTGATACGATACTTGAAGGCAGTTACGGTGGTCATATTCGTAATGGAATGCATTATTCAGTGGCACGGCTGCCCTTAGTTTATTCTCACTGATAATGGAACCAACTTCACCTCAAACATCCTCCCCAAGCTGAATGAGCTTATGGGAATCCGCAGGGTTCTGATGACCCCATACCACCCCAAGTCCAACAGAATGGTCGAATGGGTGAATGGAACTCTGGTGAACATACTACAAAAATTAGTAATGGATTGACCTTCCAATTGGAGCTCTCTCCTTTCCACTGCCATGTTCACCTATAACATTAGTTACCATTCCACCACGGGGAAGAGTCCCTTCCAATTACTATATGGCTGACATATGCCTCTTTCAGCATTTCTTTATGCATGTGTATAAAAAACTGGCGGACTGGAACCCCACCACTATTTGACTACCCTTGCAAACATTCTGATCAAACTGCAAACCGAAGCATATTCCTTCAGCTTAGCTAAGAAGATTAGGAATCAGACCGCTGATTAGACATGTCATAGTGGGCTGGCGCCATTCAAGGAAGGCGATATGGTTCTCTTTCAAGACCAACATGGACTTGGGTGGAAACATAAGTTGGCTAGTATTTGGATTGGTCTGATTGAAGTAATAGAGAAAACTTGAGTCGATGCATATAACATCAAGGATCCTACAAGTGGTCAGATCATTACCCGAGTACATGTGAAGTTCCTCTGACCTTTTGATCAATAGGATCTTATCATCAAGTCAAGGAGGGGGTAATGTTACAATGCTGATATGACTGAATGATAGTTGTGGGACACAAAGGTGGAATCCGCTAAAATTAATATCAGCTAAATTATTTGAGTGCCTCAAGATGAGGCGATATTGGGATATAACAGGTCTTTATTGGATATATTGGTTTATTGGATCGCCTCTATATAAGCTGATAAGGCTATAAGACAATGTCAATATTTGATAAATATGAAGTAAATCCCCTACAATTAGGGTGACCTAGGATTAGAGAATAACAAGCCAAATTTGAGGAGATTGGCGGAATAGAATAGCCCAATCCATGAGAAGCAGTATCACCTGAAGCCGCTGTATATAAGTGAGATGGGTGATTTAGAAAAGGAGGTTGTTTTTAGCAAAGAAGAGATGGAACAGCTAAAAGTAGCTGTGTTTATAAAAAATAAATAAATTAACGGTTGGGGCAATTGCTCCTATTTTAAGTATATCTCAAGTGTGTCTGAAGGACTGATAATCCCCACATCATCCATCCGTTGCTCAGTGAGTTTGACCTATGCAAATCTCAATAGATCCTAACAATACCATCCAAAATTATAACAACAAGCAACCTGCTTAGGGGATGGGACTTGTTACCAATTAAGGAAGGTCATGAACCAACTGTTTGATAAACTAGCTGCAGGCGGCATCACTCACCTAGCAACTTAATCCTTAAATTCCTAATCATTTAATGATGAAACCTGACAAATCCCAATCATTACACCTGATAGTTAATCAACTATCAGAGGCTCCTATTTTGTCGGCAAATCTGCCTGATGAGATCTTAAGCATTCATCCAGATTGATCCCTGATGCATCTGACCATGCGAATAAACTAAAATCCCTTGAACATTGTTACCCTGAAATCAGGGTCAACTTAAGCTAATTCACTTTGCATTAGGGAATTATCCCCTAGCGATCCCTGGTAATCTAGTCAGCTGGGAATATGGGCAAAAAACTCCAACACAGCCCCCTATTGCCAAGATTTTGAGCAAGAAAAGGGTTGGGGCAGGAGAACACTGCTTCAGACACTCAGTCAAATACTTCATTTTTTCAAGCGGATTATGATTATCAGTACTCAACGCTGCTCAGGATGACCTTTGTCAAACAACTCTCTTCCTCTTCCTCCTTGCTACCGCCTATTCAGAGTGGTACCCACGACCTTCTGTCATGCTGGGCTGATCAATTTACTCATGATGTTATTAATCCTGGGATCCGGTTTTCCCCATCAGGGCATATGAACCACTGATATATTCAGGATTCTTAATCTGACGTTTTTGAGTTCCTTATTTTCTCAACCTCAACTAGAATTTTTGTTATCAATGTTTTTAAAGCCCAATTAATAATGCTTATTTATGTTCGCCCTTGTTATTTTCTCTTAATAACCTCTTGGCTCATATCATTCTATATTATTCTCTGGAGAGCTTATCCCATTAATTTCGAGATTAATTTCTCCAAAATTGGAGCTTAATTGATTTCAGAGTGCATAATGTTACTATCATATAAGTCCGACATCCCCCCTCTTGTCCAGCTCAAATGCCAAATTCCAAATCTCAGTACCACCAACTGCTTAATGGTTTGTCTGATCAAGACCTTTAGATCTTCCAACGATGAGTCAATCTGCGCTACAGAACCTTTTTTATGGTCTTTCCAGGACTCATACTCCTAGTCAAGTGCCAGTAGCTAATACTTCCATGGAATTACCAGAAATGGCAACCAACCCTGCTGAAACCAGGTTAGCAATTGTCTCAGATTACTCACAACCAATCCTTCCTCTGTCATCAAATCCTGATTTAGATTTCAAGACTCTACTGGATTAGCCTCCTTTCACAGATACTACTAACATCATTGTCAAACCTCCTGAAGCAATGCCCTTCGCTCTTGATCATTTGTTTCTCACTAAATTGGACAAGCTTCTGAAGTTCGTTTTCTGACTCGATCACTATTACAAGCCAGCTGCCTTGGCCACCAAACTAACCATTGGCAACAGCATACATTTTGAACATCCCTATGCAAATTAAAGGCCCAAGTCACCGAGGCTTTGTCTATAGCTCTGAATTCTTCTGATTTGAAAACATTCTAGATTGGGATATCGCAGCCTATGCTCTTGCTTTGCCAGCAAAAGTTCTTTGAAGTTGGGCCATGAAGCTTCCAGCCTCTCCTGGTTTCCATTGCTCTTTCTGCATTAGCTTCTAAGAAGCTTTTAGTCGTCACTTGCAGGATGCCATTTGCTCCTTGCACGACTCTATCGTTTCTGGTGCACCCTATCAGTATCTTCCACTGATGGCTTTGATAGGGGGCATGATTTGGCAATCCCTGTCTAGTATCTTTGCTCATTGCTGGCCCATATGTTCGGTGTTCTTGACAAAGCCCATCAGCAAGCGCTCAAGTCCAATCTTCCAACTCCAGTACCATTTCAGTATTACTTGGGGTTTTTCACCAACTGTCTCTTATTGTACTGTTACTTCCCTCCTTGCTCCAGGGTATTGCATTTGCATCTTCTGACATTTTAATTTCTCTTCCCCTAGTCACTTTCTTTTCAGGGATCTGCATCCACTCAACGAACTTGGTTTTAGGTAGGTCTAGCCCTTGCTAGCATCCAATATCATATATATTCTTTTTAGTACTAGGTAATATCATATATATTTTGATGGGTTATTTACTCCTACAGCGATCCATCCTCCCGCCCCAAGAGGCGACATAGGCGGAATCATCCCCAAATTGAGGATAACTAATAAAAAAATGAAAATTATAAAGATATATCGGTTTTTCTATGCCTTTTTATTATTTTTTTTCCAATATTTTTATCAATTTTTTTTCTTTTTTCCATAGGACTTGACCTTTTTTAGTTCAGCGGTCCATTTTTTTATTTTATTCCCCCAAACTGAATTCTAGGTATACTTAGACTTACCAGTTTTCTATGGTTCAGTAATCTTACTTTTTTAAGGCTAAACCATCTAGATTGGTTCAGCAGTCCTTTTTCAGACTTGACCAAATCATTATGACATAACCAAATATACGGTTCAGTAGTCCTTCAGGAACTCTTTTTTTATTATTTATTCCTCGATCCATTGCTTTAAATACTTAGCATGGACTTGATCTACTATCCTTACTTACAAGAGGTTCTTGACGGAGTTTGCGTCCTTTGCCATCTTGGAGAAAATCTCAATTGGAACCAACCAGATGAATAACCTAAAATCCCCCAAACATAGTTACCCCTAAATCAGTGTCAACCAAAATCAAATTCACTTCACATTAGGGATTTATCCCCTAGCGATCCCTGGTAATCTAGTCAGCTGGGAATATGGGCAAATTATTCCAACACATATGGTCAGGATACATGTCAATTGGTTCAGGTACTGCTCAGCACTCATCCCTGATGTTGGTTCCAACACCAAATATAAAATTGGCGGCAATGCAGCCTACCTCCCATATAGCAACTCAAACAGCTTTTTTCCCATCACCGTATGTTGACAAATATTATAGGCAAATGTCATTAAACTCAGTTATGTTCCCACGTGGAAGTTCTTCCTGCAACCATCTTCCTCAGTGTTGTGGCCAGCGATTCATTAACTCATTCCACCAGTCCGTTCATCTCTGGCTGGTAGGGTACAGACATGACTCCTCAAATACCCATTATCTCATATAATCGTTGGATCATATGTGATGTGAAATTTGTCCCATGATCGCTTAGCAGGACCTGTGGGCATCTATGTTAGTATAATTTTTGATCTAGGATGAACTATGCAGTAATGGTAGCATCTACTTTCTCCAGGGCCCTCATCTCAATCCATCTCTTCAGGTGATGATTGCAACTATTATGTACTTGAATCCTTCTGTGCTCATCATCAGCAGTCCCATCATTTCAATTGAGACCATATGCCAAGCAAATCAAGGGCGGACCATTTGGTATCCAGTCATATTCTTATGTGGCTTAGGCAACTGGCACACCACACAGAAAGCCAGATAGTCTGTGACATCATAGTTTATGGACTCCCAGTAGTAGTACTGGTGAATATGGTTAGTATTTTTTCTTAGGACTCCATGCCTAACAACCATATGAGCAGCTTGAACTATAGCCGCTTGTTCCAACAGCTTTGGGAATAGTAACTTCTTCCCATACATTGTCTTGAAATTTCGTCAATCCATGGTCTTGTGTTTTGCATCGCTTTTTGAAGCGCACATTGGATTTCTTGGGGCTCATCCCAGTTTCTCTGTCAACCATTCACTGGAATAGCTCATCTTCCTGCTAATTTCATCTGGACCATTGGTAACCGAAATAAGCCTTCTGCATTCTGATATGAAGCCGCAGTCCAGTGGGCTATCTTATAATCATAAGCCTGTAATTCAGTGCACATTGGCTAGTCATCCTTCTGGTTCTCTTAAATTGTGAAGCCAACGTAACAAAGAGTGGTCCATCAACTCTTTGAAGTGCGTTTCATGAATATACACCTGAAACTGTTAACAGGCTTAAATGACCATATGGCATTCATGCTCAACTACAATATAATTCCTCTCAGCAGCTGAGAGTGTCCGCTCACATATGCCACCGGATGTTTGTCCCCAAATCATCTACTTGAATCAATATGGCGCCTATTGCCATCAATAAAGCATTGATTTATATAATAAATTCTCAAAAGAAATTCAGATATTTCAAAATTGGAGAATCTATCAAGTACTGGCGTAACTCATTAACTGATTTCTGTGCTTCTTCATCCTAGATGGATCCTTTCTTTTGATTCTTCAACAGATGAAATAGGGGCTTTTTGATTCTGGAAATTCCTGAATAAATCTTCTATAGTATCTGACTATTCCAAGGAACAATTGGATATCTTGGACACTCTTCAGCACAGCCATTCGTTCTATGGCTTCGATACTCTGGGCTTGCAGCTGCAGTCCACTATAGTTGATCACGAATCCCAGGTATTCCAACTCTTTTTAAAGAAGTGACACTTCCTCAGCTTAATCTTCAGGTTGGCTGCAGATAGTCTCTTGAACACTTCCTCCAAATGCTTCACCCTCAGCTTTGACAATTAGCATCCAGGCAATACATCACCATCAATGCCTTTTGATGATCACCATATCCGTACATATCATATTAAACAATTGTAAAGATGTTGTGGCGTTATCATGATGGAAAGTCGGTAATTTTGGTGTCACTTTTTATTCCTCCAAGGTTTCTCTAGCCGCCTTCTTAGTTTGACTACTTGGCTCCCTTGATGAGTAATTTTTGGCATCATCTCCAAAATAGTGGTAAATGTGGGTGGCATGTTTTTGGGGTTGTTTTCTTTCCAATTAGCATATGATGAGTTCTTTCTTTGGTGTCAGTCGCCTCATATGGTTCACTTTCAAATTTGTAAATCTTCAACTCCTCGAACTGTTTAATAGGAAACTCAATATCTATGCTAAATTCTCTTTAACAAAAGCGATCCACTTCACACTCCATTTTCAGAAAGAAGACATCTCAAATAAATCCCCTTCTTTCTTCTTTAATGACACTATTTTTCCAAGTAACTTATTTCCAAAACTCACAACATTATTGACTCCTTCCTCTATCTTGGTGACTCTCTCCTCCAAGGGTGCGAATTCTCAATGATCCACTGAGTTCAGGGCGTTCTGATTAATGGTTGCCAACTTCATCCATAATTTCCTTATCTCATCTTTAAATGTCACGTTCCAATCTCTTCACTTGAATAAACCCCTGCAGTGAGCAATTATTGTTAAAATTTATAGGTTTTCTGATTGTTTTCTGTTAATAACCCCTATAAATATTAACTGCACAGGTTTTAGTTTTGTGCAATTCTCTGCGTTGTATGATAGTAGTTGATATAATTTTTCATTTTATTTAACCGAGGTAAGCTGACCAGGGGATGGACATTATAAACTAAAACTAAATATCATAATAAAAAAACAATTTCAAACAAAATGTTCAAAATGGATGGATCGATTGAATCATACCTATCAAAATATTTAACCAGGTGGGCAGCAAATACTGCTATCCCTCCATGGTGGATGGGGAGGAGGGACTGGGGGCTCGTCTTTGGCTGCATCCATCTTATCCTAGAGTAGGGTGCATGTTAAGGCAGATGTTAAGGGTGTGGGGGCATCGATGGTATGGGGTTTTATATTCTTGATGACTAGAACTTCCAAATAGTTGCCAGCCACTATAATGGCAACGATGTAATTGACCAAAGTATCTTCAGCTTTGAGGCGAGCTTCTGGGAGTTTAACAAACGTGGCAATGTTGGTTCAGATTATTTTTGCTTTTTGATTCCGTGCTACTGTTACCACGTTCTGGATGGCTTAGTGACGTTTTTGTGTAGAGTTTTCATATTGATCTTACTTTGTGTAGTAAGATCTTTGGAAATAAAGGGAGGTGGAATTCCTCCTGTGAGTGCAGCCACAGATTTGGCGGCAGCTTTGTGGAGCGGATGGCAATCTGGTATGGCAGTTGCTTCTACTGCAAGCTGTTGGTCGCTGTATAACGGTATGGCGTTAGGTTGTGGAATATATTTCTTAGAGGGGATTTTATATCCCATTCTTCATTACAGAACCTTTCGACTTGAAGCGATGGTTCATTAACAACGTTACCTGATTCATCAATTTCAGTTAATAATTCCCATGGGTTTTAGTTGAATTGGATTGGGGAATCAGCGTACAGTTGATGTTTTTTTGATTCATTTGTGGAAGCATGGGATTGAACTGGGATCCAATATGATGCTAGATTGGAGGAATTATTTATGGCAACCGGGTGAGGAGGAGGCTGATTGGTGGCTGCAGGTATAGCTGCAGCAACAGGCTTTGGGGGTGGAGGAGGTAGGATTGTGCCCCATGCCTGAAATTGTACAGGGTGGGCAGCAGATTGGAGGTCAGCAGATGAGTTGTCCGATCCATCTGAAGTAGTTCAGTAGGAGCACTTGCATTTTAAGTGGTCTAACTTGAAACATGATGGACAAATATTCGCCCAGCCTCGACGCGGGCCCAAAACAGATGGTTGGGCGCTGAGGGGATAATGGTGTGCAGCAGAATTGCCACCGCAATTTTAGTAAATTCAGGGCTTATCATGACATATGCCTGAGGCCCAGAAAGTCATGTGGCCCCATTTTGGACCACAAATTGTAAGATGGGGTTGGAGCCAGAGGCTTCCAAACCGTCCATCAGCTCCCGGTGGAGCACTTCAGGGGGAGGTGGGTGGGCAGGCCAGCAAACTGGATCACCAAAGTGGTGTCGCTGGGAGCTGTGTCCAAGTTGTGGGGAGAGGGGTGCCATGGAATACCAGGGCACAGTTGCTGCAGTAGCAGCGTTGGCTTTGCAGGTGAAGCCAAGGTCAAAATACCCCTTATAGGGGCAGAAATTGATAAAGCCAGCGGGTGTCATCACCGCCAGTGCCATTTTGATAATGGCTTGGTAGTGGTATGGGAATAGTTTCCCATATTTGACCCTTAGGCTGTAGCGCATGTTGCTCCAGGGGAGCACTAGGGGCAGCGTGGGACCGCTTGGGTATGAGCAAGGTGGGCGTCCATTTCCTTAAAATGAATTAATTGGCCCATAGGTTTGTAATGAATGGTTGAACCAGTCCTAGCGCGTTTTCCTGCTGGATGGAAAATGGCGGGGGGAGTTTCTCCGCTGCCCCACGCTGGAGCAGCCAGTGGAGAATTGGAGAACATTGGAGAGAAACTACTACAGGCGAATTTGATTTATTTTATAAATTCATTAAATTTGGCTCAGAAAGTTATGCCAAGCGGAGAGATTTTTTAGTTAGTATAATTGTTGATAATAGTATGGCAACTATAATCCTTAGTTGAATTGAAGTAATAGTTTTTTATAACACTTGGCCAATAATTCCTCACAAGATTCTTAAGATTTCTTAACTCTCTTTAACCGCTCAAAATCACTTTTGAGCAATTTTGAATTTAAGTTTATCTATCCACAGCCATCTGCCCAAACCTATTCTTTGATGTCCTTGGCTCTGCCGCCTGCCACCCCAGTGTGGGGAAGCAGTGAACCCCCCACCTAGCGCTTTCCGCCCTGCAGGCAAGCGCGTTCAGACAGGTTCAAACAGCCCACCCACTGCTTCCAACCGTTTTGTCCCCCCACGGGACTTAGCGCTCCACCTGGCGCGCGTCCACCCTTCTCGCCCCCATCTTCTCGCCCTCCCTCGCTCTGCTATTCGCTATTGCCTCAGAGTGGACTATGGGCGTTTGTTCCCATATGCTGATAAGGCAATTATTGACCTAGCCACTACAGCTTTTGCGCCAGCTGGCTTAATAGACTTCCGCCCTTTTAAGGGCTACTTTGACGTTGGATTCCAATCTGAGGAGGATGCTGAAGCGGCAGCACAAACTCCTCTAATTTATAAAAAAACCCCATTCCCACAACCCATACTCGCCTCCCTTCAGACACCACGCTAGTGGTATCCTTTGCAAATCTCCCATCCCACCTTCCACCCCAGGTTTTGTATGACCAGTTGGTCGCGGGGCTCATGGCTTATGGCACTCAGCCCAACCTCATCTTTGCCATTCCATCTGGTGCAGAACGCCTTGCTGCTCCTCGTGCAACAGCCACCATCATACCACACCACCCTACCATAGCCCAACAAATCCCACCCCGCGCTAGTGTGGCTGCAGCGCCTGATCATTTCTTTTAGGCTCGGGTTGATAATAGTAGGCAGATTTGTTCCCTCTGCTTTGGCCTCAACCATGCAAAAAGAGTGTGCCCTAAGGCCAAATCCGCTGATGCAGCTTCTGAGCCCCCTCTGGAGGTTCAGTATGGGGCGCTTTGCTGCCCCCTCCCACCCTCTAATCTCGTTCAGTGGGCCCACATGGAAAATCAGCCCCACCCAAAACCTCCATCCTCACTCTTCCACCTAAATCTACGCCAGCCAATCAGAGCAATGCTTGGACCAACATTCGCACCCAAGCAGCTGCCCATTCGCCCAATCCCACCCACCCAAATTTGAACGCCACTATTCCAGTGAACCAAAATCCATGGGATCTATTGGCTGAGACTGATGAATCAGGTAATATCCTCATTAGTAAGCATACAGGTCAACCTCTCTGCCATGGCGATTATGGTCGGGCAGAATTTTTCCTTCCTGACTTTGATGAAAACCCTACCCCTCGCCATTTCGCTCCTCTACCCAATACAGCCCCCTTCTAAAGTGACTACCAGCTCGCCTTAGCTGCGGTGGCCTCTCCTCATTGCCCAAAACTATGCACCGCGGTGGCCCAGTCAGTGGCTCAGCATCAGCATGACCTGCCCACCATCTTCTTCCCCCCGACTTCCCTGAATCTCCCTGCAGTGACATCTCAAAACTATTTTATGATGCTGAAATCGCTGTTATGAATGTCGCAACGCTTGCTTCATTCAACCCCTCAGCCAAAATCACCCGCCACAGTATCTCCCTTTTCACCCAACTTCCTGAAGCCCGCAAAGAAGCTGATGTTCTCCTCGCGGCTTTTGTTGAAACAATTTCCCATCATTATCTTGATGCAGAAGTGGAAAACTCCTACTACGCTGACCTCAGCCCCCACTATGCAAATGCCTCAACGCCATGGCTCTCTGCTCTGATCTGGTACTGTAACCAACACCCCTTGATTGAGGTGGGCCTTTCTGAAAACCAACCCACGACCCCTCCTCACCCTCTGCCATGGTAGGTTAAGCAAATTCTGCTTTCCACCTGGTTAGTAGTTTGTTTTGCCGTTTTGAGTGTTGGATTAGTACTGACCGTCCCCTGGTTGGCGTACCTCAAATAAATCGATACTTAAAGTTTCTTGAATAGGGAATGTTCCCTGGTACTGCCTAACTCAATCTATGCTCAGATCCCTGCTTACAGAATCTCTGACACACAGTTGACAGCAATCCCCAATCTGATTCAGCTTCTTCTCTGGATCCCCACTCAGATCCTTACTCTTTATCCTAAATAGTTTAATTTAAGCAAACATAAATAATTTTCTTGAGAAAGAATAGAACTCAAAGTGGATGCTGATAAAGTATAATAAGATAATACCCTGGTAATAAGTCCTTAAAGTGGTGTGTTGGCTTCCTGCCATATAAGGATCTTGGTCCACCTGGCCAATTTTTTCCAAATCACCTGTATCAACTCCAGGATGGGTGAAACCAAATGGAGAGTCGAGCTGATCTTTATCTCTTCCTAAATATGTGTAAAGTGGTGTTTTTTATATATGAATTCTTTAGGGAATTTATAGTAGGGAATATAACGCCCAACCCTCAGTTGGCACATCCTCAATGAAACAGCAGCCATTACCATTGAATTACCCATCCTCGTCTCAACAGCAAAGGTCATCCATATCCTGTCTAGGATTCCATCATTAGAAATCCTCAAGACCTAAAATGGAAAGAGTTTAGAAATCATGTTCCTAACGTTTTCCTCTTTATCCAAATGAACCAACCATATTTGGCAAGCGACCTGCATAGGTGATGGGACTTGTTACCCATTAAGGCAGGTCATGAACCAACTGTTTGATTTACTAGTTGCAGGTGGCATCACTCACCTCGCAATTTACTCCTCTACTTCCCAATTGTTCAGTGATGGAACCTAACTGATCCCAATAAGTACACCTTATAGACATTCAACTATCAGATGACCCTATTTCGCCAGCAACTCTGCCCAATGAGATCTTAAGCTTTCATCCGGATCAATCCCCAATAGATCCAACCAGGCGAATAACCTAGTATCCCCCAAACATAATTACCCTAAAATCAGGGTCAACTAATATCCAAATCACTTCGCATTAGGTATTTATCCCCTAGAGATCCCTGGTAATCTAGTTGGCTGGGAATATGGGCAAAATCCCAACACAAACTATTAAAGCTTGGGATACTCACTTCATTTTGGATGAACAATGGAAGGGGAATTATTGGCCAAAACGTACCCATGGGGTAATGATTTTATGAGCTTCAGCCAATTATCATTCAAGAAATTTATTTCATCTTGGGGGCCCCCTCCAAGCCTATAAAAGGGGTGGTCCCCAAGTAGGTGCTTGAGAAGACCTGGTTGTGGCTGGGGGAGTACCATCTGATGGTTGCCCCATGGTCCATTTCATGGCTAGAGTAAATAGGCTACTCAATCCTTCGTTTATTGCCCATGAAGGATTTTAAATGATGTTAACACAATTTGTGGGGTTCCATCAAGAATTTTCTAAGGTCTTTTGGCCAATATTAGCGTTAGTATTATTTAATTTATTTTTAACATCATTGCAAACTTGTAAAATGCTGACATTTCCCCTTTTTGGCATATTTCAACCCAAAACATTCTTCTGTTGCAGCTGAGAGGGCAAATGTCTGGCAGGGAGTATGCGACTGGAGATGACAAACTTGAGGGATGGGATTGGCAAGATAAATAGGAATATTTTTAAGTGGGTTTTAAATGAATTGGTTTGATGCTATTCACTCAAGCTTGGCATAGCGCCTTTCTGTGGATTAATTTTTGGGGACCACGGTTTCCTCAGGCAATGGACTTTCCATAAACTTGTTCATTGCACCATGGTAATTTTAATTATGTGTTAAATGTCCCAAGATGCTACTCGTGCACACTGTTTTGGTGGAATGGTATCCCCAAACAGCCAGTAGCCAAAATTTTTGTTAATACTGAAGCGAAAGTTATTGATGACCCTAGCTGGGTCAGACCCTTGTGGGCTTGCAGTGGCAGCAACCCAGTTAATAAGGTTTGCCCAAAACATTAGACAAAAATTATCTTGTTTTAATTAAGGTCTTAAAGCCTTGACCTGGCTTGGAAGAGCTAGTTCTAGGCTATGTGGTTGGGATTTGTGAATCATAGCTGTTCTTAGTGCACGGCTTCTTCCAAGACTCTTACCAGTGTTTTACATGAAACATACCTGTGGTGCAGAGAAACTTCTTCTCTGCACACTGTGCACTGCATGTGCATGGCATTTGAGTGCTGCATTGTCTAACAAAGTCATTTAGCAACTCTCCAATGCAGGGTCGTAATTTTGGGGTGGAGTAGAGGCTCGCTCAATATTCTCCAAGTAGTATTTCAGAGTTTGGGAGAGTAAATTTTTTTCCCAGAAATCTAGCGCTGGGATTCGCTGTATGCTTTGGCCCTTAAAATTCGCATTGGCTGGTGGCGCTGAGTGCCAATCTAGTTTTAGAATTTTCCATTTTTACCCAAAGCACGTTTATGAGGTTGGAATTTGATTCTGGTTCAATTTTTAATATTTTAAAATAACGGAGCATCGCCTTGGCCTCAGGCGTCACGTCCCATGACCCTACTAACCCTGGGCGTGAACCTAGGTAATTAATAGGGTGGTTAGGGATCCTGGGTTCCTGAGAGCTAGGTTTCTGGCTATTTGGGTCCTAACTGCTGGTGCCCATGTAGGCTGACTCCCTTCTTGTGAGGTCGCAGCACTGATCCATTTTATGAACATGTTTGCAGCGTTGTGTTCAGGGTCTATATTCCCATCCCACCTTCAGAGGTAGGCCCCTTAGTGTGTTGATCCTGGCTGGGGGGAGCATGAGCCCTGGAACCAAAGTTGTAGAATTGATGTAAGTTTTTTTTTAAAAATTGCTAAAGGCGATAGCATGTGCAGGGTACCAAATTTTGAGAAGAGCATAGCTTGGCAAGGTGACATTTTCCAACCAGAGATTTCTCCTGAACTTTCACCTTGCCACTGTCCTTTGGATAACCTGATGTAGCCTCTCTTCCACCTCTTGAGTATCTATACCTGAACTTGTGATGTGGATCCCTAGGTGTTTAATGGGTTTATTTGGGCAAGGTATCTGAAAGGGTGGTTGAATAAAGTTGGATATTTTACCTTTCTTCAAATTGCTTGCGTTTGAAACTTTTCTTTTTGTCCTCTTGTTTTTAGGGCCTAGGCGCTTAGCATCTGATAGCACCAAGACATTTATTTTGTTTTTGTTGAGGTTAGCTTTTATAAGGTTTCTAATATAGGCTATTATCTCCTCTAACTTTTGAATCCGCCTTGGAGGAGACCCCTGCCACACAGTCATCTGCAAAGGCCAAAACCTTAAGTGGGTTTTCCCCTTGCACTCAATGTCAGCTAACTGTTTCTCCATCACCCGTCAGCAGCTTATAATATCTCCAATTTTTTATTCCTAAATAACCTTCTTTTCTACTAGTTGTTTTTACTACTAATTACTTTGCCTGTTTTATACAGAATACCTTGCATGTTCAAAGCAAACAGAGTATCCTCAACGATAAAGTTCCGTTGAGAGATTGCCTTAGGGAACCATGTCCCCTAAGAGATTTCGCTGGACCCACATTCACCTAATAATTGGCCAGCCTTTTAAGCCCTGAGATTCAGAGAGGATGGCGAAGTCATACAAACTAGTGCTCCCTGCCAGGTCCTTCTGAGGCTTCTTGTGAAGGCTTACTCAAGTAACAACTACTCCAACGAAGGCAGCCCTCCCAATGTGGAGGAGAAAATGTGTTTACCCCAATAGGTCGCTATAGACAATCAGATGTAACGCTACCTCAACAGCAAGAACTTAGTTCCATGCAACCATGACCTAATTATTGTAGTCCCAAAAGAATCCATCTATCAAATTCAGGCTCCCAATGTCGCACAAACAGTTTGAGATCTTCTAGGCAAAAATGTAACCCCTGGTGGGAGAATAGGTTGTAGCAGCTCACCTGGACTATTCAAATATATCATTTTTATTCCTCCGCAGAACTTTTGAGCAGTGACATAGCGTCCCATACAGATTCATACTTCCTACAATTTTTATACCCTGCCTTAATGTAAGTCCTGGGGAATGTCCCCTGTGTGTCAATTGGGCTTTCTTCCCATTTCCGAGTAAGAAGGCTCCAAAGAGGGTGGCTGTACCCCTCATTACCCAGGGCGACCTCACCCACGTGGTAGATGAGCGCTGGGTAACAGCCCTCCCTCTTCAGATCCCTCCCCCAGTGCCCACACTCACCTTGGCATAACTAGTACGTCTGATCATGGAAATTTGTGCCAAGATCACCAAAATGAAGTTGATCAGTCCAAAAATTAGTGAAACAAGCCCGATAATCAGAATCCACATAGTCAAAAAGGGATAAAGTTTGATTCATCAGCCAGAATTGACAATGGTTTCTATTCAGCCAACACCACTATTGTCAAAAATAGCCCTCTCTCAAAATCATTGGGGATGATCCCCGACATGCAGGTAGTATCATCAGACACCATTGATGATAGCTTGAAGCTCACTTCCAGAAAATCAGGCGTTGTGGCCAATGAAACGCTTCTGACCAAATTAACGGCCCAGTGACCAAGCACGTGTGGGTTGGGCATCCCAAACCCATTCCCAACCAATTGGGACCGCCAGTATGTGGGGTGGCCCTAGGGAATTCCCACTGCTCATCGGGCCAGATGCTGTCATGCCAACCTTGGAAATGCAGTTGAGCCTCAGTTCGAGTGTTTGAGGTCAAACTGATAGCAACTCAGCCTACTGCTAAATTCTTCAATGTTGGTTCTCAGTGAGCTTATCTGCCCCCATTCCTGAGTAATTTGCCAGTTAGGTTGAATTTTGAGGGTCTCGATCCCTGCTTGTTCCTGCATTAATTGACCACTATTTAATCAGTTGCATTGTACCAAGAAAATTGTTGGTCAATTTTCTTCAATTTCCTTTACAATAAAACTTGCTTCTAAAAACTATCAATTTTGATTTTATTAATATCCTTCTGGCCGCATTCCTGGTGGCTTTTCTCTGGTGGACTGTCAGTCCTTATACCAGATGGGCTTTACCACTACTGATGGTCGCTATGGCCCCAAGCATTGTCAACTGGATTCAGCAAGCTAGATACTTCTGGCAATTCAACCTTGTTATTACAAACATCTGCCAACAATATACTGGGATCTTTGTGGCCCTACATCCATCATCTCCAAGCAAGGATCCGCCCCCTTGTATCCTCAGTTGAATTGAACCCACCCGCCAGTGACCTTGTAGAAGCTATACCTGTGGTACCACCCCCTGAGACAAGACCACCAGTGTCTGGGGCTGTCTCAATCTTGTTCGTTTTTGGGTTGCTGATCAATATAGCCCTACACCAACGGTTTATTGTTTCCCGATGCCCAGCTCCATACAACGTCATACATGCGGCAATACCTCTGCATTCTGGCTTTCATTTTGGGTGCTTATGCATCCCGACTGGCAGGACGGTCTAAACTTCTTCTGCTATTTTCATGACACTTACATCAACAAATGCAGTTTCTTGCACTCCACTACATGGAGATGTAGCGACTGCTGGGATTGACCCACCAGATTCACTCCCAGCTCTTTTAGTTATATGCCGCCTCTAAGTTTGGCTGAGATAATCAGGAGGCCATTTTGAGTAACAGTCGAGAAAATGAAGACATCTAGCGCCACCTTTCTCAAAAAGATACTGGAGTCATCTAATACTTTCAGAATGAATTCGCCCAGTGAATTTAACAATAGATCACTGTATGGATCAGAGAGTGGTATGTGCTTTATCCACCTGCCTTGACCAAATTACCAAAGATTGTTAAGAAACTGATTGACAACTTATTAATTTATTTGGCCATATTGAGCAGCTGAGTGAATGACTTACTATGATGCCAACTCCAGAAGCTACGGTGCAAGATGAGGCCCCTAGCGACACTGCACCCAGTGTGGGGAGAAGGAGAACAAGATCCCACTGTTACTAAGGTCCCTGAGGTCCTCCAGGTGCCCAATCTTCATCTGGATATTTCTTTAACAAAGACGAAAAAGCCTAACTTAAGGCCCTTGAGTGACAGCTGTTATTGGTGTTCCAAGGTGTCAAGATGACTATTAAGAGGGAACATCTGGATGCTAATTTGACCTTCCCCTCATTGTACAACCATTATGCGAAGATTGAGGGTACCTGCGCCAATATGGTAGTTTCCCACAACCAAGCAAATAGTCACATTAAGAAAATGATTTTAAACACCAACAAATTGAAGTTTAACAGGATGCACTTTTTGAGCAGTTAACCTAACAGTCTGAAGAGATCAAGAGTCTACGCCAATTTTTGATTCTAAGGCTCCCCTTAAGCACATCAATGAATGCTACGCCACTACTTAGGACGACATGGGTGAGATCCGCCATCAGTTTGATAGGGCTATCCCACGCACTGATATAGTCACCACAGAGTTCACTGACTCAGAGCGCCCACTCTCTTCTGCCATTCATGTCCTCTCCAAACCCGTCAGATATTTCAAACCTACCTTTAAGGAGAAGAATGTCCCTGGGGCCTAAACAATCCGGTTTTACCTCTTTATATATGAGGGTGTGATGGATACAGCTAACAACTAACAAAAGTGCCATCATATACAACCCTTTATGGATGGCAAAGCACAAGAAATTATGATGCCTTATTTCAAGACATGCAACACTTGGGTAGCCATTGATGAGGCACTTATCAAAAAATTGGCAGTAACATGACCCTCCCTGGTTACAAAAACTCGCATGATATCAGCCAAGATGTGAAGAAACCTATATTGAATTTACAGAACACTTCTATCATGAAGCACAGGCGTTACCTCCAGTGACTGGGTTAGCTTGGATGATTCTAGCTTTGGCTGTTCTCTCCACTTTCCAACACAGTGTCAAATTAAGACTCTACTTTCAGAATGCCAAAAAGATGTTTAAATCCATAATCGAAATTGAGGATTCAATAATGGAATTGCCTGAGCCCAAAGGACGCCAAGCTCCCAATAGGGGAATTGACCCATTATCCATGCCATTGTCCACTTTTAGAGATCAAAACCGTGTCACGACCCATACTCATACTGCGGAATCTTGTGCCATCAAGAAAGTTCCTGTTGGAAGAAGCAAGCTGATGAGTTAGGAAAAGAGGAGTCAGCTTAAGGCGAGAGGCACCCTCTGCTGATGATGCAACGCCTCAACATCAGCCTTCTCTCACTCCACGTGCTGAGTGTTACTTTATGAAGAAACCTGACGAACTGGGCGTCCCAGATTCCATAATTCCAGATAAAACTTATCTTCCTCTTATACTGCCATTTCTGGACTGCTCCCTCCAGGAAAACTCCATTTACTTGATCCCCCACTTTGGCACCAAAGTCACTAAGTAGAGGTCATTTCCTATAAGGAGAAGATCTTGGCCATCATTGAAACTGGCTCCACTGTCAATGTCATTTCCTCTTGGTTGGTTGAACGGAAAAAAGTCGCACCAAATCAGAATCACTCCTCCAACTATAGAATGTAGGGGCTTTTATCATAACCGATCCCTGGATGCCTACTACTCCTTGCTTCTTTGATTAGGCTCTCTGGTCATTAAGTTCCTACCATCCTGTTTGAAAAAGTTGGTTACAATTTGCTTAACGGCACCCAGTTCTAGTTGAATTTGATACGTTAATAAGTCACAAGGATTTTATTTACTATTTTAGGTACCGCATTCCTCTGGTTGTGTAGGAAGTTCTCAAGGAGAAAGGGAAGAGGAAAACCTGATGTTGCTTAATTGAATACCCAGACCACATTGAACGGCTAAAGTATTGGGTTATTGGACCAAAGACCAAGTTGCCTCATTCCCGCACAGAGGCTATGGAAGGAATGCCTGTTCATGCACCTGAACGTGTAGTCATACCACCTAAATTGCAGATACTAGTGGATAATGGTCTCCAACTTACCATACCACCAGACCACAAGTTGGAGATTCTAGGAGAAAATAATCCAGCCATTTGCGAACCACTAACCTGTCCTGGAGTGCTGGATCCCACTTACCAGAGTCCCTTAACTGTCCTAATGGCCAACTTCACCAATCACTCATAAAGATAACTCGAAACTGACCTATCTCATAAGTACAGATATTGCCTGTCAACCAGATTGAGTCCATTGAGGATGTGGAGACAAGAGAGACTTAGAAATGATGAAAATGTTATGATAGTCTTATTCAAGGTGTAAATTGGAGACATGATTACTTGCAAACAGCAACAAGAGGCTGAATCCCTACTTGAAGAATATGCTGATATATTCTCCAATGGACTAGAGATATTGGGATGATGAAGGGGGTGCGACATAAAGTACTGACTGGTGATGCCCTATAATGTGCACCCGCCCCTATTAAAAGTCTAAAGTTGAGGAAGCCCAGGGCTCAAAAGAGTTGAAACAACTATTGGACGCTGGGTTACTAAAACCGTCCCAGAATCCCTGAGCCTTGACGTTGTTGCTTGTACAAAAGAAGGATGGAGGGCATTGTGTAGTAATAAAATACCAAAAATTAAATGGTATCACCTGGAAGGATAGCTAACCGCTACCTTGGATTGCGACTCCTTACACCTCTTAGATGGGTCACAATTTTTTCTCTGCAATGGTTTTGCCAGAAGGTACTGGAAGATAAATCTTGCACCAGATGACCTTGAGAAGTGCGCGCTATAACAAGTGAGGGCTTATTCAAACCTACTCGCATGCCTTAGGGTTTGTGCAACGCCCTAGCCACTTTCCAGCGGGCCATGGACTGCCTGATGGGAAACCTAAATATATCATGTGTGCTGGTCTACCTGGATGATGTAACTATGTTTTTGTTCATGTTCAACCAGCATTTGGTCCACTTGAAAGAAGTATACAGATGGCTGCTCTCAGCTGCGTTGAAGTTAAAGATCACCAAATGTCGTTTCTTTCAGACCAAGATGGAACTCCTTGGTCAAAAAGGTCACCGCAAAGGAATTTCGCACTTAACTGACAACGTGACTTCTATCAAGAAGATGACTTGACCTAGCAGTTTTTGTGACATTCAGGTCTTTCTTAGCATGTTCAGATACTAACAAAAATTTATTCTACACTTTTCTAAGCTTGCAGAGCCACTAACCTACATCCTCCACTAAATAAGTTCCTTTCCATTGGGAGGATGTCTAGCAGCAGTCCTTCAATGTCTTAAGAAAAGCCCTGAATACAGCCCCTATTCTGGTACATCTTGAGTTTCATAAACCTTCATTCTATTCATTGACGCTAGTGAAGTGGCTGTGGGGGCCATTATGGCAAAACAGGACGCAAGCTAAGTTGATCACTCATAGTTTACTTTAGTAAGATGTTGGCCTGAGTGGAACACAATAAAAGTGTAACTGAATTAGATTGTCTGGATCTTTATTGGCCATCAAACTTTTCCGCCCTTTTTAATATATGAGAATCATTTCATCATAGTGACAGATCATGCCCTACTACGGTGGTTACAGCAGATTAAATATATGGATGAACGATTGGCCCATTGGTCCATTAAGCTACAAAATTACAACTTCTTAATAGTACACCGCACAGGGATGATTCACCAAAATGCTGATAGGTTGTCCCGACTGCTTATCCTGGCTCTTTATGCTTCCAAAGAGGAACAGATCTATGATCTCATTGTAAAACTAGAAGAGTTAATACATGATCTAAGGACAGCGCAACAGCTCTTAAAGCAGATGATTGCTCAGACTCATGTCAGAGATAGAGATTATATAAGCAAGTTGGGACCTCTTGACTACCATATGTTCAACCCTCTACTCATAAAAATCCGCTCTGGAGGCCTTGTTGCCATGGGTCACGGCGCAGTATAGAAAACTCACCAATGGCTGAGAGAACGTTACCTTTGATAAGGAATGATTGAAACAGTCGAGGATGTTGTTGATTCTTGTCTCACTTGCTCAAATTTAGAAGCCGCCTAATCATCCATACCAACATCATGTCATGGGTATCACAGCCCCATTTGTTATGGTTAGAATTTAAGTTATGGGACCCCTGCCTATGGCGATGTATGGTTACCGTTTTATAATTCTTGCATTTGATCACTTTGCAAAATGGGTTGAGACTATCTCAGTTTCCTTCCATACTTCCAAAGCAACCGCATCCTTCTTGCTGAAGCAGATATTCAGTTGCAATGGCAGCCTCAAGGTGCTGTTATCTGACAAATGGTAACAATTTTATTTCCAGTGTGGTCGCCTATCTTAGCTCTCTAATGGGTACATATTATTATTTCAGAACCTTTATCATCCAGCAGAAACGGAGCTGTAGAACAGGCGAATAGTTCCTTAGTTGCCATTCTTTGCAAGATGGCTTCCTCCGATCATTAAATATGGAATGAATAATTACCAGTGGCCTTATTAGAATATTGCATTAACTATCATTGAATCCTTCAAAGGTCACCTTTCCATGCTCTTTATGGATGAGAGCCTTTTTCCCTCTAGTGTGAAGCCTATACTCAAAACTTCCACACCATAAACCTTTGACTTAGCCATGCAAAGATTGGCTGATGAATTATTTAGGTTACAAGAATAAGCCGCTAGATCCATGGGTACTATTTGACAAAGGGAAGCTGATCAACAGAATGCGGCGGCTAGTCCTACCTGAATTCTGATTGGGAGACCTTGTTTTATTTTATCATCACCTGCCTGGGTGATAGTTACATGAATCAATACTCTGTGGTCAGGTCCTTACTGGGTAATCTACCTTCAGGGTCCCAAATACTAGATTGCCTCTGTGTATTTGGGTGCCATTGTAAACTGTGTACATGCTAGATAACTCCAAAATTATGTCCCTCCTCAGCAAGATCATGAGGGGTCATTATCAGGAATCATAAGATTTGGGCAGGCGTGAGCAGTATTTGAACCTGAACAAAATCACAGCTTGGTCATAAAGCTACACCAATTCAATGAGCATTGAGACTGACTTAAACAATAAATCCTAAATGTGCGACATGAAATTCAACTTCTGGATTGACTTGTCAGTTCTATTAAGAAAGGCACCGAGTCAGCTTGTGAAGATTTTGCTATTCAGTGGTCCTCAGAATTGGCCACCCTGCAAAAGAGAGTCAAATTTAAAGAAAATCTACGCCAAATGATTCATCTTCAACAGGACCTCTTACCCTAATTGTTCTCAATTATTACATCAAGTTCCCCTTAGGTGAGCTCAAATATCTCAGCAGCCTATAAATATCTCCGAATTTTGATTAATAAAATAACCTTCAGATTCTACTAGTTGGTTTTACTAGTGATTACTTTGTCTGCTTTATAAATAAGACCATGGCTGATCAAAGCGAACAGAGTAGCCTCAACAACGAATTTCTATTGAGAGATTGCCTTAGGAAGCCTAGTCCCTAAGAGATTCCGCTGGACCCACGTTCAACTAATAATTAAACAGCCTCTGAAGGCCCTGACCTTTAAAGAGGACGACGAAGTCCTACAGAAAGTAAACGCTCGGGCCATCATTTGGTGGAAGAAGACTTGAGAAATGGCGCCTTCCATTTGAAATTGTGGCTCACTGGAAGCAACACCCAGTTTTTCATATCTCTCACTTGCCCCCATTCAAGGGGGCGATCCCATTTTACCCCAGAGCCTATCATAATCAAGGGTACAGAGAAACCTGAAATTGATAGCATCCTGGCTTCTCAACGCTCTCACCGATCAATTCAAAGTATGATCGCATGGAAAGGCTATCAGGCCTATAAAATTGCTGGGTTGGCGCTCATGATTACGCTAACTGCTCAGAGTTTGTCAAGGCTTACCATGCTAACCACCCTGATGCTCCTTGATCTCCCTTAAAATTGCTCAGCTGAAAGCGATCTTTTTAGCCAATGCTCATAATAATGTGGCCCTTGCTTAATTTTTTGTTGGTGGCGTTCCCCCTTTAGGAAAAGGGAAAGATAATAAAAGTCTGGCGAGAGCCCCCTCTGATTGGACTAAGCGGCGTTCCCTTTCCATCCAAAAAGGTCCAAGAAGACCAGCTGCCCCTATTATCTTCCAGGACGACCTCACTTATGTGGTGGACGAGCGGTGGGTCACAGCTTACCCTTTGAGGACCCCGCCACCTATCCCAGTGTTAACTTCAGAAGAATTGTTACAATGAATTAAGGGAAATTGTGTCGAGCTATTGGAGAATTGGCACCCACAAGGGTGAAGGGGTTGAATGTGGCCAACAGTAACAAGCCTTTGGCATCATGGCCCAACAACACCAAAATATCAGCAACAAGACTGACGGCTGTGTACCTTTGGCAAATAAAGTGTCTAGGGTTGAATCTTCAGTAAAACTCGCCAAAGGCATCAGGCCAATGGTAAAAGTCACCGCCAGCTTTGAACCCTCCCTGTAAGAATTGAAATCTTCATCTGGCAATTTTGGTTAGTTAAACGGAAGCTTTAGTGACTGGGTACAGGGGAGTTGAGCGCCCTGAGTCTGTTCAGGACCTCTTGGGATCGCCCTATATGGGGTGGCCTTGGGAGGTTCCCATTCCCATCAGGCAAAATGCTGCCGCTCAAATTGTCAGAATTGCGGCAAATCTGCAATTTGGGTGTCCGTAGAAGAACTAATAATGACTCAGCCGCTGCCAATAACTTCAAAGTCTATTTTGAGTAAGCTAGTTTCCCCCACTTAAAGTATGTTGGGTTAGATTAAATCCTGATGTCCCCAATCCTGCACTTTACTAAGCTTTTCCCAGATCGTTTGGTTATTTAAACAGTCATAAAACACTGAAAAAATTGACAATAAATTCACTTATTTTTAAGTCATTAAAAATTCCCCATTTTTCAAATCTATTATGTTAAGTTAAAAAAATTTTCTTTGTTAAACCCCCACGACATCTCTGATGTGGGCTCTCGGGCCTCATATAAACTGGGCTATCCTACTCATGTTAGTAACTATGGTCCCACCGCAGTTAATTTGGTCTATCATGTTTATAACTTCGTGTAACATCCCTTGATCACTGAGGAAATACGCCACCAGGATCTCAGCATTTTATGGACAAAACTATCCCTGCTCCAGGTGAGGATCTGAACCCTTGCCAACGTTTCCAGAACAGTTCCCTCATGGGGGAAGCCAAACCACTTAATCCAGTAAACAATTTTCTACGCCCAGGCCATAGGCCCTGGGCAGCAAAGGCACGGTTTTTTGCTGGGCTATTCTTTACGTTCATGGCACACCAGCGCTCATTGGCTACTTATCTTCCAATCCATTTAAACGTCGTTTGAGCGGCAGTGCCCCTGGCATTCTGGCTCTCCTTTTGGGTGTTTCTACATCCCAACTAGAAGGCCATTATAAATCTATCTGCCGCTACCCTGACAGTGTCTTATGTGAGTGCTTACTTTGGACCTATGATTTCTGATCTGTCATCGCTCAATGAGGCATCTATGGACTTGGTATACACTTTGGACCTACCATCTGATATCGCTATATCTAAATTTTGATTTTCATAAGATCCAGAATCAGCAAAGCACTAATCATGGGAGTCACTGCTCGCTTCACTGTAGGCTGCATTCCACTTAATGCAAGCCATTAACTCAACACCACGAGAGGAACATTTATCATTTATAGTGCAGTCAAGGCATCCTTACACGCTGTATCTCCATTTACTAGCTCAACCCAACCAAAGGATAATACCCTGAAGTCTCATGCCCTAAGAATACCAAAGGTTTTCGCAGCATTGTATTATTGAATGCCATGGATGCTACTTATCGCCATTTTTCTGTCCCATATGCGACATAAAGTAAGGTGGACACACACCTCAAAACCCATGAAATATATGGTCTCATTAGACCTTGTAATTCTGCCTTATCGTCAGAAAAATTGTACACAGTTGAGGCCCTTCATCAGAAAGCCCCATCTCCCTAGAAGAAAAATCGTTAGAGTGAATTCTGATAAGGCCAAATCCACCCTCTTTATGACCTTTGACAATATACATTGTCAGGTTTACTTTCTGTTCCTCATCAACTTTTTGTCTGGGGCGCACAAGGTCACGGTAAATACACAACTCTATACAGTATCAGCTACCAATTTCATGGATATTAGTGTGCACCTATCCCTGACCTAGAGTTGTAATTAGATCCTCCTATTCTTGGAACATCCTCAGTTCCTATAAACTGCCCACTGTGCTCCATACCGTTAAGTTCACTGTCCACATCTTATTTTTTGACAACTTTTTTTAGATATTCAATTTTCTATATCCAATGATCTCCAGAGTCAGATGGTGGCGGCATAATCAGATTAACAACAACTTAGAGCTTAAGCCTTATCCTTCGGGAATGAGGGACTTAGCGGCAAGTCTTTTTCTTAGTATACTTCCCTAGGGAGACTTCTCTTATATATTGAAGCTCATGATCCTCTCTCTTCTGACCTGCCTCTTGACTTCCTGGCATTCAAAGATCCTTACAAGGATTCATTCATTATGATACTGGCCATGCAACTTCTTTTCATTTGACATATGACCTAAAGTTCCGCCTGACAGTTGAGCTTGTCAAGATCAATTGTCTACTTAATATGTAAATAGAAGAAGAAGATAAGGCTCTATGATTATGGTTAGAAGACATGTTGTAAAAGAGTTGACTTTAAGAAGTTCTCACTAATAGCTTCCCATGTAATATTCTCCCAGAAAGTGGATGGAACCTTATGGTCATGTTTGGTTTATGGCCACTTTCGTAACTCTATGTACCTTGATTCATACTCAACCTCTGGAGTAGTTCATTGCTCAGGTGATTGTTAATTCGTGGATTTTCTACAAGATCAAACCGGTTAACGACTTCAATCAAGTTTCTATCAAGGAAGGTGGGAATGGATTATGGCATACGTACCAAGCGAGGAATATTTTAGTTTTTGGTAATGCCCTTTTAATTCAAAACGCTTCAGCATCTTACAAAGACTTATTAAGGACGTCTTAGGGAAACCCCAGTTCTCTTGTACCATTGCGTACATTGACAAGATTCTGATCCACTCTCCTAAAATGATCATTATGAAAAGGACTTTTGAGCAGTTATTGTTGCCCCCATAGAGCGGGGCTATTCATAAAATTGTCTAAGTGGGTTTATTAGGAAAGAATTGACCTTATTGGGTCACCTTGACCTGAGGGATAAATATGTAGTACATCCTTGAAAGGTGAAAGAGCTTTAATTGTAGTTAACTTCAACTACCTAGGAACAACTCAAAACCTTTTTTTGAACCGTTGTCTTTCTCAAGAATTATCACACATTATTTCATAATTGGAGGTGCCCATCCATCCATTGACTTGAAATAATGCCACTTCATATATACAATCAAATTCTTGAAGTAGTTTAAGTTCAAAAAGAGGCTTACTTTTGGATCATGTTATCTGGAATGCAAACATATCCCAGCTCTTTATTGTGGCCCGCGATGAATCTTCAGTTGCTGTGGAGGCAGAGCTTCATCAAGAGCAAGATGGAGTTAAGCATCTTAACAATTACTTTTCCTACAAGATTTTTTTCCTGATAAGAGCCTGGGAAAAATACAAAAAAAGCTTTGGTAGCTGTGTCTAGGCACTGACAATTAAAGATACTTCTTACAGGGGCTCAACATGATATTATTATGCAGACTTGCCGACATCTCTAATGTATTATAGAAAGCCTTAAAAACTTTCCCATCTCTAAGCTCACACTTTTTGGGACCTTGCAACTTCCACTTTGAAGTGGGTTCATCATAGACTCTTATTAACTTGCCTGGCATGTTAAATCGATACCCTTCCATAAACTTCAGTACTAATGACCTCCATAAAATTACAAATGTTGTTTCCCATCCTAAATATTGATTCTTGCCCCTCTATTGGTCTACTTTGCCAGCTTTCCATATAAAAAATTTACTAGTTTGTTCTTAATGGCAAACAACCCTAGTGATCTTTTTACTGCACAGGTTTGATTTCCTCGTGCACTTCGCGTTGTAAAGAATATATTATCAGATAATAGCATGGGGACTATTATCCGTAGTTGAGTTATAACTATTAACAGGCCAAACGCTTCAGCTGTTATTTTGATTAAATACTTGATGGTCATACTTGTAGGGATTCATTCCCTATATTACTGTCACTCAATCTTCGCCAAGATCCTCTGATGACAGTCACCTTTGACCCAACACACAATCAGCAGCGATCCCTTAGTCATGGTTCCCTTCATCTCTAGATCCCTGCTCAGATCTCTACTCTTCTTTCTGAGAGTCTACCAATTAATGCCTCTTGAAATAATATCCTTGAGATGGAACTTCACACTGGATGCTGATAGTCTAACTATAACCGATACTACAATAAACAAAAATGTTTTAACGTATTAATTTGTATCAGTTTTTTAACTATCTTTTATTATAATGAATCCTAGGGAATCTATAGGGGATTCAGCCATCTAACCCCCAGTTGACACCTCTTCGATGAAACAGCAGCCATTGCTGTTGAATCACCCTTCCTCGTCTTGGCAGAAATGGTCTTCCCCATCCTAGCTAGGATTCCATCATTGGACATCCTAAAGACCTCAAATGTAAAGATCAGAAATGTGTCCCTAACGCTTTCCTCTTGATCCAAGCAAATCATCCATAATTGGCTAGCGACCTGCTTAGATAATGGGACTTTTTTACCCATTATGGCAGGTCACTTCACTAACCAATCGATTTGCTAGTTGCAGGCAGCATCACTTGCCTCGCAACTCATTAAACATTCTCAATTAGTTGGTGATGAAACCCAACCAATCCCAATTGGTATACCTGATAGTTAATCACTATCAGATTCCCCTGTTTCATTGGACGCTCCACCCAATGAAATATTAGGTATTCAGCCAGATTGATCTCCAATGGATATGACCAGGCGAATATCCCAAAATCCCCCAAATGTAGCTCCTCCAAAATATGGATCAACCAATTTCCAATTCACTTCACTTTAGGGAATTTTCCCCTAGTGACACCAGGTAATCTAGCAGGCTGGGAATATGGACAAAAATACCAACAAATCCCCCTCTTGCCTAGATTTCCAGCGAGAAAGGGACTGGGGCATGGGAACACCGCTTCAGACACCTGGTCAAATACTTCATTGGTTCAAGTGGAGTACACTCATCAATACTCAATGCTGCTCATGACAACCTTCGGCATATGGCATTCCTCCTCTTCCTCCTTGCTACTGCCTACTCAGAGCACGGTCTCCATGACCTCTTTTCATGCTGGGCTGTTCAATTTACTCGTGATGATATTATTCCCAGGATCCAATTTTCCCCCATCAGGGTATATGACCCTCTGTCATATGCAGGATTCTTGGTCCGGCGTCCTCAAATTCCTAATTTTTCTCCTCGTCTTCAATAGGAGACTCTTGCTATTGATGTTCATTTTGCGGTTGATTAAAATACTTATTTCTATTCACCCTCATTAAACTTCTCATAACTTTTGGCTGTAAGTCATTCTTAATTCTTCCCTCAGAAAGCTTATTTCATTAAGTTTTGAAATTAATTTCCCAAAATTGGAGCCTAATGGATTATAGGGTGCATAATTTCAAATTCTAATATAAGTACAACATCCCCCCTCTAGTCCTGCTCATATGTTGAACTCAGAATCCCACTATCAGCAACTTCTTAACAGTATGTCAGATTTGGACTTCCACCTCTTCCAGCAGATGAGTTGGGATGCTCGATGGAACCTCTTCGATGGTCCTTCCAGGACTCATACGCCTAGTCTGGCCAAGGGGCTAGTCCTTCCATCAAATTACTGGAATGGTAACCAATCCCTCTGAAACCAGTCATGCCATTGTTTCAACCAACTCTCAGCTGACTCTTCCCTTGCATCAATCCCCAAGTTGGACGTTGAAACCCTTCTGGATTTGACTCCTTTTGCTGATGCTCTGAACATCATCATTGATGCTCCAGAGGTTATGCCAGTCACTTTGGATCATTCGTTCTTGGATGGTTCAGATTTGCTCCCCAAGTTCCTCTTCCAACTCGAGCAATTCTACCAACCCACTGTGCTGGTTTCTGAGCTTTTAATCAGGAACAGCATACATTTTGAGCTCCCCTATACTGAACTTCAGGCCCAGGTTACTGAAGCGTTGATATTAGCGCTGAATCCCTCTGATCTGGACAACCTTCTGGTTTGGGATACTGCCACTTATGCTCTCCGCTTTGCTGGCCAAGTTCTTTGAAGTTGGTCGATGAAGCTTCCAGCCTCTCCTGGATTCCATCAGTCATTCAGCTTTAGCTTCCGTGAAGCCTGTAGTTGACGTTTACAAGATGCAATCTGCTCTTTACACAACTACCTCTTCTCTGGAGCTTCTCATCGCTATCTTCCATTAAAAGCGTTAATTGGGGCATAATTTGATAACCCCCCTTGAGTATTCCTTCTTTGCTGCTGGCTCACATGTCCAGTGTTCTTGATGAGGCCCATCGGCAGGCACTCAAGACAAATCTTCCAGTGCTGGTACCTTATCAGGATTACTCAGGGTTATTCACCGATTGCCTCTTCCTATATTGCTATTTTTCTCCTGCTCTGGGGTTTCGCAATTGACTTCTTCCAACATATCAATTTTTTTCCCTTAGGCATGTTTTCTCAGGGCTCAGCATCCACACAGAGAATGTGGTTTTGTGTAGGTCTCGCACTTGCAAGTGTCCAATCGCATATCAATTTTGATGGGCTATTTCTTCCTACTGCGATCCATCCTCTCTCCCCCAAGAGGCGACATAGACAGAATCATCCCCGTACTGAGGATAACCAATAATAATAAAACTTATAAAAATATATCAGTTTTTTTCTATGCATTTAAAATTTTTCCCATATCTTTTATCAATCTTTTTATTTTTATTCTCTTTTTTTCTATGGGACTTTACCTTGTTTCAGTTCAGAGGTCCATCTTTTCACCAGAACTGGATCCTTGAAACTTAAACTTACCAGTTTTCTATGGTTCAGAGGTCCTTTTTTTGGACTTAACCATCTAGATTGGTTCAGAGGTCCTTTTTTCAGAATTGACCTAATCATCAGGACATGACCAACTTAATGGTTCATCGGTCCTTTGGAAACTCTTTTATTTTTTTCTTTGATCTAACGCTTTAGATACTTAGCATGGACTCGATTTACTAGTCTTCCATCCAAGAGATTCTTGATGAAATAAGCATTGGTCACCATCTTGGAGATTACTTTGAACGGACCTGAACATAACACATCCAATTTTTTTCTTCATCTGAAACCATGCATATCACAATAGGCGACTCTTTCTTCTATTCAATATTCTTCTAATGGCGATCAATTCTTATCATCTGTCAATTTCGCTTGTACCCTTTTCTTTAAGGTTGTATTGAATGCTTGCAATTGCATATCAATCAGGAAACTTGTCAGTTAGTATAGGTATTGTTTGGTACTCATCCCTAATGTAGGTTCTACTATTGAATATAATATTGGTGGCAATGCGGCTTTTCTCCTGTAAAGTAATTTAAATGGCATCTTTCCCATCGCCATATGATGACTGATTTTATAGGCGAATGTTACCAAACTCAGGTACATTCCCCATGGGGAAGTTCTCCCTGCGACTAGTTTCCTCAGCATCGCAGCCAGCATCCCATTGACCTGTTCTATCAGTCCGTTCATCTCCGCCCAGTATGGTACTGACATGACTCCCCAGATCCCCATTATTTTGTTTAGCCTCAGGATCACATGAGATGTGAAGTTGGTCCCATTCTCACTCAGTATAACTTGTGGACATCCATGCAAGTATACTACTTGATCCAGGATGAATCTCGCAGTATTGATAGCGTCAACTCTAGTTAGGGCTTTCATTTCAACCCATCTTGTCAGATAATCGAAAGCTACTATGATGTATTTGACTCCTCCTGTGCTCATTGCCAGTGGTCCCATCACGTTGATGGACACTGTGTGCCAAGCAAATTCAGGCTGGACAAGTTGGTATCCAGTTGTATTCTTATGTGGTTTATGCAGTTGGCATTCCACGCAACAAACCAGATGATACGCAACATCATAGATAATCGATTCCCAATAATAATACTGGTGAAATGATCAGTTGCTTTTCTCAGGCCTTCATGCCTGACAACCTTATGAGCTGCTTGAACTATTGCTGCTCTTTCTGACAGTTTTGGAAATAATAATTGTTTCCCATTTATCATCTTTAATACTTGTCCATCCATGATCTTGGTGTTTTCCATTGCTTTTTAAAGCGCACCTTGGATTTCTCAAGGCTCATCCTCAATTCTTCCTTCAACAATTCTCTGTAATAGCTCATCCGCCTGTAAATATATCAACTGTACCATTGGTAACCGCGATAAGCTGTCCACATTCTGGTGAGAAGCCCCCACTCAGTGGACTATCTTATAATTGTAAGCCTGAAGCTTAAGTGCCCATCGGGCTAGTCATCCTTCAGGTTCCCATAAAATTGTGCAGCCAATGCAGCAAAGAGTGGTCCATCACCACCTTAAATTGCGTTCCGTGAATATACACCTGATCTGCTTACAGGCATAAATGACTGCAAGGCATTCATGCTCAGTCACGGTGTATTTCCTCTCAGTGGCTGAGAGTTTCCAGCTCACATATGTCACCAGATGTTTGTCCCAAAGTTCATCTACTTGGCTCAGTACAGCATCAATCGCTGTCAATGAAGCATCAGTTTGAATGATAAACTCTTAATCAAAATTTTGATATTTCAGAATTGGAGAATTTATCAGATACCAGCGTAATTCATCAAAAGAGTCCTGGGCCTCTTCATTCCATATGAATCCTTTTTTCAGATTGTTGGGATTTTTAACCATATTCCCAGCCTGCTAGATTACCTGGTATTGCTAGGGGAAAAATTCCCTAAGGCGTAGTGAATTAAAAACAGTTGACCCAAATTTTGGAGAAACTATGTTTGGGGGATCTTAGGATATTTGTCTGGTCATATTCTTTGGGGATCGATCCGGATGAATACCTAATATCTCATCAGGCGTAGCAGCCAACGAAATAAGGGCAACTGATAGTGATTAACTATCAGGTATACCAATTGGGATTGGTTGGGTTTCATCACCAACTGATTGGGAATGAGTAGTGAGTTGCGAGGCAAGTGATGCTGCCTGCAACTAGCGAATCAATTGGTTAGTGAAGTGACCTGCCATAATAGGTAAAAAGTCCCATTATCTAAGCAGGTCACTAGCCAATTATGGATGATTTGCTTGGATCAAGAGGAAAACGTTAGGGACACATTTCAGACTCTTTCCATCTGAGGTCTTTAGGATGTCTAATGACGGAATCCTAGCTAGGATGGAGAAGACCATTGCTGCTAAGATGAGGAAGGGTGATTCAATGGCAACGGCTGCCATTTCATCAAAGAGGTGTCAACCAAGGGTTAGACAGCCTAATTCCCTATAAATTCCCTAGAATTCAATATAATAAAAAGCCACACACTGACACACATTTACAGTCAGATAAGAATTAATAAAGAACATTATTAGTTTTACTGTAGATTCAGTAATAGTTAAACTATCAGCATCTAGAATGAAGATTCCTTCTCAAGGATATTATTGCAGAAGGCAATAATTGGTATACTTTCAGAGAAGAGTAGAGATCTGATTAAGGATCTAGAGATGAAGGGAACCACGGCTAAGGGATTGCTGCTGACTGTGTGTTAGGCCAAAGGAGACTGTCATCAGAGGATCTTAACGAAGATCAAGTGGACAGGATTATAGGGAACAAATTCTAAGAGTGCAATATACAATATTATCAGAAATACTGGCCAAAGTATTGGGCCTGAAGGTAATTCTAACTTGACTAGAGATAATAGAAATCATACTATTATCATATTATATATATTCTTACAACGCGAGGTGCACGAGGAAACTGAACCTGTGCAGTAGAAAATTTACTAGGGTTGACCTCTGATAATTAACTCCTAAGAGTAAAATTTTTACACGGATCCTTTAATAAATGAAACAAAGGCTCAATATTTGGGCGAAGTCCTGTATAATTCTTCTGTAGTATCCAACCATCGCAAGGAATACTTTGATGTCTCAGACACTCTTTGACACAGCCATGCGCTCAATAGCTGCTATCTTCTGGGGTTGTAGCTGCAATCCTTTTGCATTAATCACAAATCCCAAGTATTCAAGCTCCTTCTTGAAGAAGTAGCACTTCCGTGGCTTGATCTTCAGGCTAGTCGCGGACAGTCTCTTAAAAACTTCCTCCAAGTGGTGCAGGTGATCAGTAAAGGTTCTACTGAACACATTGACTTTGTCCAGATATACCAGGATGCATTAAAACTTCAGGTCACTCAATATTGCGTCCATGGCCCTCCAAAATGTCGAGGACACATTACAAAGACCCTGGGGCATCCTAGTCAGCTGGTATAACCTCTGTGCGATGATAATCACACATTTTTCTTGGTCTTCTTCTGGCAAGTCAATCTGCCAGTATCCTGAAATTAAGCTAATCGCAGAGAAATACTTTACTTTCCTAATCAATCCAGCACATCTTCAATCCTTGGTAGGGGATACAAATCCTTCTTCATAATTTTATCCAGCCTCCAATAGTCAATCACTACCCAATTCGATCCATCTTTTTCTTTATGATCAGAATTGGGCTTGCTCAGGGACTTGACGATAGAACTAGAGGCTCATGCTTCACTAGTCTACTGATCTCATCTTCCACTACTGCTTTGGCAGTTTTTGATCTTTAAATTGGTCTCATCCTTATCAGTAGATCTTCCTTGGTGTTAACCTTGTGAATTACGCCTTGTGCGCATCCCAAATTGTGGTCATCATGAGCAAATACTTCCTGATATCTCTCAAATAATTCGAGCACCACTTCCTTCTGCCCTTCCAGAAGATTTGCGAGCTGCTCTTGATCAACCAGTAGGTTGATGATTTTGGCCACTCTGACTGGTAATCCCATTTCCTTGAGAGACCCAAAATCATGGAATCATCTCAATTCTGCCATCATGATTAAATGAATAAAAGCAATGATTTATTTCCTCTTGATCTTCATCAATTTTTTGCTTATATTCAACAATAGAACTTGTATTTCTCCATGGCCTGGCATGATCATCCCAGGAGCCATCCATGGCTCCACTCTGGACTTCTTCGAGGGGCTTCCAATTTCTATATACAACAGCTCCAGAATCTCTAAAGTCAACCCTGTGTCAACTATCATCTGTGATCCAGCTGGTATGGTTTTTTCCTTCTTGATCCTCAAGGGAATTCCCCAGTTTTCTAGGATTTCGCCGGCATCTCTCATCACTTCCTACCAACTAATTGGTACTGAATTGGTACAATGCCATCATTTTATATCAGATTAATGAAGTTATTTCTCCAGTTCAATGGAACTTCACCATTCTTTTTGGTATACCAATGTTAACGTCTGACCCAGGATGGTCAACGTATTATCCTTGAAGTACTTTTAACTTCTTATTTCTGCAGAAACTCCATTCTGATCAGTATATTGTAGTTTTGGTTTGCCAAAACTATTGCTGGCGTGGATACCACCAATGACCTGAATTGTAGTGGCTTTGCACTATATTCTCCACAGGAAACAGTGGTGTTTGGCCCAGCTGTTCCATATTCTCTCTTGTGTTCTAAGTCTGGAGAGATCTTCATCTTCTTCACCATCTTGGTCAACAAAATATTGATGGGCGCTCCACTATTGACTATAACCTGCACCCTCACTTGATTCACCTGAATATCTATATATGTACACTTGGAGTATTGTAATAGAGTATTTACTGAGTGAATCCGCAGCGTTATTAGCTAAAACTAGGGTATGAATGATCTACACCAATAATTCAGGTTTCGATTCCTTAATCACACCAAGGGGAATTGACAGATTGGCCTTATCTAAGCAAACATCAGTTAACTCATCAGGATTCTCAGCAATCCGAATCTTCTCCGCCAGTTGTTGGGCATATGGCTGGGCATCTACCTGAACTATCTCAGGGTCGATCTTCTTTGCCTCAGCTCTGGTCATGGTGTTTATATCCATGTTGACCACTTGATATAGCTGATCCTGCTCTTTGTCTATGAACAGATCACTAATATCTATCTCTTCGTTCATGATATTGGGAGGAACAGGTTTTTCCGCCGCTCTAGACCTTTCCTTATCTAGGCATTGGGACCTTTTCCCAAATCTTTGGCTACTTCTGTCTCTTTAGCCTGAACCATATTAATTTGACTCTTCAGCTCTTTACAGTGTGCAGCAAAATGCCCTTTCCCGCCACACTGGAAACAGACCTTTTCTTACTTATTTAACCACTTAAATTTCTTGGGCTTAACTCCCAGCACAATACAGTATAAAAGTCTCCTTTACTCCTTCACTTCCCTTTGTGGGATTCAGATTTTGGAACAGATTGGACTTGAAGCTTCTATTAGGGGCATCAATTGTCACTACCAGAAATTTCAGGTTACTACCATTTGAAAGGTACTTATTTTGGTCGCGAATACAGTAGACATCATTTGATGCAAATTGCGATAGTGCTGAAGGGACACTAGCAAAGTGATTCTTGCATCATAGTTGTCTAACATCTTTTCTCCAGCCAGGATCCGCGACTCCTGGTAAAATCGATCTGCAAAGCTTGCAAGAGACTTGTCTTTACAGAATTAAATTCTCATAAATTCTTGCTTGCGTTTTGCCATATGGGTTGGACTCCCAAACTCCTTCATTATGGCTGCTTTAGCCTCAGCATAGGACCAACTGTCCCCCTCCAGATGGGGTAATACTAGATTCTGGGAATCTATTTCCAAACAGTTCATGACTGTCAACACCTTCTGACGATCTCCATATATATTCATGGTCATGTCAAATAGGCAGAAAAATGCTGGGGCGTTATCTTGATGGAATGTGGGCAATTTAGGTGTTTCTCTGAATTCCTCCGAGTCATTTAGGACCAATTTCCTCAGTTTGGCTACTCGGCTCACTTGTGGAGTGACTTCAGGTGTCATCTCCAAAATAGCATTAAATGCAGGCGGCATATTTCTCAGGGTGTTCATCTTCCCATTAATTGTTTGAGGACTTCCCTCTTCGGCATCACTGGCCATATCAGGCTCACATGCACATCTGTGGGCTTTCAAATCCTCTACTTCTTTCATCAACTTCTCAATGTCTATACCAAACTTTCTCATATGAACGTGATCTGCTTCATGTTCCATTTTCAGGATTAGGACCTATCGGATGAGGTCTCCTTCTTTCCTCTTTAACGATGTACTTTGTGAGTTACTCATTCCTAAAGTTGGCTACGTTTTCAACTCCTTCCTCCACCTTGGTTACTCATACTTCCAAGTCCACGAACTCCCGGTGGTCTGCAGAGTTTAAGGCATTCTGATTTACTGTGGCGATCTCAGTCCACAACATGCGCATCTCTTCTTTGTATGACATTATTGATAGATTTTTCTACTTAACTATCCCCTGTAGTGACACCAACTTGTAAAGATTTACTAGTTTGTTCTTATTGGCAAACAACCCTAGTAGTCTTTTTACTGCACAGGTTCAATTTCCTCGTGAACCTTGCATTGTAAAGAACATATTATCTAATAATAGTATGGAGACTATTATTTATAGTTGAGTTTAACTATTATCAGTCCCAATGCTTTAGCCGGTATTTCCAATTAAATAACTTGATAGTCATACTTGTAGGGAATCGTTCCCTATATTACTGTCCACTTGATTTTCGTCAAGATCCTCTGATGATAGTCTCCTTTGGCCAACCCACAGTTGGCAGCGATCCCTTAGTCATGGTTCCCTTTGTCTCTAAATCCCCGCTCATATCACTACTCTTCTCTCTGAGTTCTACCAATTATTGCCTCCTGCAATTATATCCTTGAGATGGAACTTCACACTGGATGCTGATAGTCTAACTATAACCGATACTACAATAAAACTAATAATGTTTTAATGTATTAATTTGTATCTGTTTTTATCTATCTTTTATTATAGTGAATCCTAGGGAATTTATAGGGGATTCAGCCATCAAACCCTAAGTTGACACCTCTTTGATGAAACGGCAGCCGTTGCCATTGTCACCATTCTTTGTCTTGGCAGCAATGGTCTTCCCAATCCTAGCTAGGATTCCATCATTGGACATCCTAAAGACCTCAAGCAGAAAGAGTCAGAAATGTGTCCCTAACGTTTTCCTCTTGATCCAAGCAAATCATCCATAATTGGCTAGTGACCTGATTAAATAATGGGACTTTTTACCCATTATGGCAGGTCACTTCACTAAGCAATCAATTCGCTAGTTGCAGGCAGCATCACTTGCCTCGCAACTCACTACTCATTCCCAATCAGTTGGTGATGAAACCTGACCAATACAATCATTATACTTGATAGTTAATTACTATCAGATTCCCCTATTTCATTGGCCGCTCCACCCGATGAGATATTAGATATTCATCTGGATAGATCCCCGATGGATATGACCAGGCGAATATCCCAAAATCCAAATGTAGTTTCTCCAAAATTTGGGCCAACCGATTTCCAATTCACTTCACTTTAGGAATTTTCTCCTAGCGACACCAGGTAATCTAGCAGGCTGGGAATATGGGCAAAAATACCAACACCATCAGACGCGCCCCTCCTTGCCAAAGTCCTTTTCCACCAAGCTAACCTCCCCAGAGAGGATTTGGGTTTGAGAAGGACCTAAAGAAAATGTATCAGAAGCACACCAACTATGCCCTAAAGGAATGGGTACTTACTTTCAAGATAGAGTTTGGATCTCACCTTCACCTCTGCGCTGGGGATTCATGAACACCATTATCCACTGACAGTGGGTCACCATGTTCTAAAAAGAGTTAGTAGTTGGCTAAAAGATCTTATAACAAGACAGGATTCTCAAAAGAATTTAACGTGGACCTACTATTGTTTAGTGTGCGCCTACTGCAAATCTTAGACCTTGGAAGAAAGTCCTCTTGCATCCATTGCAACAAGTGAGGGTCCCTAGACCTCAATGTCTGTTGAATTCATTGTAGAGCTATCTAGTCCCGAAATTATAATGTTATCATGGTAGTGGTCAATTTCTTCTCCAAGTTCGCACTCTTTATTTCCTGTAACACAAAAATCACTTTTGAAGATACTGCAGCTCTATTCATTACTCAAGTACAATCTATGTTTGGTCTCTAAAGGAAAAGTAAGCAGCCAAGGGCCACAATCTACCACCATATTCTGGAGTGTCCCACTTAAACTTTTTCTTTCAAAACTTTGTTGGTCAACTGCTTATAACCTTCAACTAGATATTCAAATTGAAATGGTGTGTTAGATTCTGATGGTTGACTAGAAACTTAACCCTTAAATTTATTAATTCTGGATAAATAATCATAGAAGTGGATTCAGCAACTCTTTCAATATACTGTGCCTAAAATTGATTTGAGATGTAAGAAATTGCCCTAGGATTGAACATGACTAAGCTTTAGACTTCTATGGGCCTTGGCATCTATAATTTACTATTATTATTATTGTTATTGCAATCAGGTTTCTGCCCAGTTACAGAATAAAAAAGTTAATCTATAGAATAGTATGATAGCAGGGGGTGGAAGGCGAGTTGGTAAGGGCGTATGGCTACCAACCTGAAGGTTGCGGGTTCGATTCCACCCTTTGAACATTGATTGGGGTGCCATCCAAATGAAGCTATTGGCGGTTAGTAGGTCTAATAACACAAAAACCTTACCATGATGTAACCAGAGAAATTTGAGTCCTGATCCAGAGGTGGAAAAACTTTCTTCGACAAAGTTGACCCTGTTCAGGTTTGATGTCATTTCTTTCTTTTGGTAATTCCTGTCCCCTGGTCGTCTTGCCTTGGTTAAATAAAAATAGAATAGTATGATAGCACTTGCACATGGACAGCCCAAAAGAAAGTACCTAATGCTATTGAAAGGCCTGCAAAGTCCTAACTAGGAAAAAGTCATTAAAATGATATCAAAGCCTATTTTAACAATTGTATTTCACCAGCTGTATGACAAAAATCAACTCAGGCTGATCCCTGGACAATTTGCATATTGAGTTGCAATCTTTTGTACCTAAACCCTTCCCAAGATTGGGAGTACATTGCCACCAATTGATCTAGTAAAAAAATTTGTTTTATCAGACCTTGGGCTGAACTGAGGTAGAAATAAATCTATTGTAACTTGCGTCCTCAAAATATGGCCAAGAGATACCCTAGAGGTAAAAATACCAGCGCTTGTCTTGTAAAACAACATCAAATAAAATACATCATACCTCCATATAAAAAGATTTTAAATTTATTGTGAGGAAGGCCGACCATGGGACGTTCACTTCCAAATTTGACCCAAAAGAGACAAAACTTAGTAACAGGGAAGGCACCCCAGAGAAGCGATGCTATCTCAGGTTGCCAGAGAGAACTCCACTTATGGGGAGGGGGAGGGAACGTGCGAGGGGGCCGTAGCCACAATTAAACACGTGTGGAGGAAAGGGTCTGATTTGAAGAACCAAACTGGGAACCTGGAGGAGACCAGCTGTCAGTGATGCGGTGGGAGGTATCTAAACATCCACGCCTAAAAGTGGTCCACCAAATGAGACCGGAATCTATGGACAGCTTCTGGGAGGGTGGTGGTGGAGCCTGCAATGGCATCCAAGACAATCGTGTGGATAGTCCACATGGCGATTGCAACCACCAGAGCATGGAGGGAGGGTGGAAGGGTGGAGGCCATTAATAAAGCAAACATATCTCTTGACAGACTGAAGGGATATGTTTGATCCTGGCCCAGCAGACGTTGAAGTTCGCGCCATATCACTTTAGAGTTAGGACACTTCTCCAGGAGGTGGAACAGCGTTCCATACTGGCCACACACGACGCAGGTGAGTGTAAAGCGTTAGAGCGCTCAGCTGTATGGTATACCTGCCTCAGGCAGCGCCACACATGGGAACAAATTTGAGGCTGCAACAGAGGATGGTGTGCATATTTCCAGATAGTTTTTTGGGTCTCAATGGAGTAAGGGATGTCCATCATGTCCAGGTAGTCCACCCGGGATAGGACATGGGGCCGTGTGGGGATAAGCATTTTGATGGGTAGCCCCTGTACCTCTTGTGTGAACTGAGGAGAGGGGCGGCTTCTCTGGGCTGTGTGTCCACTAATACAAATTCTCCACTCAGCGCTCTGCATGGAGAGGAGGATTCGTTTGTAGTGGGTTTTAGTCCCGTGAGGACCTGTGGCCGATGGGTGTGAAGCCAGGTATTTCATCAGGGAGTGAGGGTTCAATGGATTGTTGAGGCCCAAGGCGCGGGAGAAGTTGGAGCAGGCCGCGCGGGACCAGTGTTGGGAGGGGAGCGTAGGGGCGGTGACAGCTGCAATCCAGGTGCCCAGGATCTTGGCAGCATGGGCTTTGAAGTCAAGCAGGCCCATGCCACCATGATGATGAGGGCCAAACATGACCTCTAGCCGTACTGGTGGTGGGCGGCCTGACCAAAGCCATCCTTGCAGCAGGGCATACAAGGATTTGAAAAAGCTTGGGGAGCAGGGGATGGCGTGGGCTCCAAACCAGACTTTGGAGAGGAGTATAGAGTTGGCAAAACAACCCTGCCAGTAAGGGAAGTAGGGTGGGCTCTGAGGGAGGCGATGCGCTTCGTCACATTGTCTAGAATATGACTCTCCATTACTGCTGATGCGTACCCGCCTGCCTCCACCCATACGCCCAGAATGCGGGCCAGCCCTATGTAGGGCGTGGCATGAAGGGGAGCACCAGTGGGGTGGTGTAGGGTGAGCTGTGAGGGCGATCACGTGTGCGAGCAGATAGGCCGGGCTGGGCACTGGTTGCTGGGGCCCAGCAGGTTTGATACCGACCAAGGAGGATGGTTTCAGTTTTGGAAGCGTTCAGTGCAGCGTTACTTACCCAGGAATACTCCTGGATGAGAGCTTCAAGTGCGCGTGCATCTTTATTATTAGATACCCCAACCACACAGTCGTCTGCAAACGCCATCATCTTGACTGGGGCTTGGCCTGGCACATGGACCCCAGTGAGTTGGGCATTCACATTTAAAAAGTAGTGGGTCAAGGCTGAAGTTGTTTAAGAGTGGGCTAAGGGGGTCCCCTTATCATAAGCCCCTTTGAGGGTGGACTACTTCCGTTAGGAAGCCAGGGCCATGCACTGCCATTGTTGCAGATTCTATGAGCAGCATCACCCAGTTGATAAAGCGAGGGGGTAAGCGGAATTGATGGAGGCAGGCCCTGAGGTATTCCCAGTTTACTCTATCATAGGCCTTCTGTTGATCCAAGAATACAAGTGCCCCAGAGTCTGTGGACTGAAATACATTAGCCACAGAGTGCACGTTATCCCAAATTGACCTTCTGGGTATGAAACCGAATTGTTCTGGGGAGATGGTGGCAGATGCTACAATCCCTAAACGGTTAGCCATGATTTTTGTTAAAATTTTTGTATCCGTGTTAGTTAAAGAAATGGGGCGCAGGTTGGCTAAGTCTAGCTTGTCACTTTTCTTGAAGAGTGTGATGGTAAAGGCCTCTTGTCCTCCTGGTAGGAGGCGCGTTTCCAAAAGGCTCTGGTTAAGCGAGGCAATTTGTAGTGGGGATATATATTTGAAGTACTTTTTATAGAATTCATATGGAATGCCATCTGGGCCTGGGCATTTCCGGTTTGGTGCACCACGGATGGCTGTCCATAATTCGTTTGGAGTAATCAAATTCATTAATTCTGGGTATCTGGAAACGGTGCAAATGTGGGTTCAGTTGAGAAATTCCGCCACTTCAGCTGGCTGAATTGGATCAGATCGGTATAACTCAGAGTAATAGTTTTGTGTTTTGATTACCACTTTGGCTGGCGTACCCATGATGGAATCATCAGATCTTCACACCTGTGTGCAAGCCACGCTCTGGCATGGTGCGAAAATTTTTTAAAAAAATATGCGGTGCACTTGTCACCCTCTGTAATGCGTTTGGCCCTGTACTGAACACAAACCTGATATTTGTGTTGCCTTTCGAGCACGTTGAGGTGGGCGGCTGCCTCTGCCCACTTCTGGCCCAATGCAGGGCTGTACCCTGTGGCTAGGATGTTGGACTCCGGGTGTGCCAACTCTGCCAGAGCACATGAGATGACAGCTGATGTGGCTCATGAGCGTCAGGAGGAGAGGTGGCAATAGTGGCAGATGGTATCCTCTTTGAAGGCTGCTCATGTGGAGATGGGGTCCACGCAAAACGGTGTAACAAACTCTTTTGCCAAAGTTGCTGATTCCACCCAAGTGGAAAATACTGGCGATGCAAGTTCAGGAGGGTGGAGTTTGCACCAATGCGGAGCCCTAGCCACTGTGACAGGTAGGTGGTAGGTTATCAAGACCAGCCAGTGGTCGGAGAATTCAATTTTTGTTGTTTTGAAGTGGGAAATGTAGGGCTGGAATTTCTCCGGCATAAGGATAAGGTCTATGCGAGTCATGGACCTTTATTGGCCATTGTGGACGTGGGGTCGCATCATCTTTTCAAGCAGCGGGGCTCGCCGCGGCAGTGCATCCATTAACCCAAGGGTGGCCTTTAGAACTCGAAGTTCTACGTGACCCTGGGGGGTATGGGATGAGGAAGGCCAACGGTCAGTTGGTGTGTTTAGCCAGCAGTTCATATCGCTGACTACAGAAGGGTCTGGGGGTAATGGGAGGGATTTGACTGATGAGAAAATTCCTGACGCTCTCATGCACAGGTTGGGGCATATATGTTGATGATAGCATGCGCCACGTCAGCCCATGAGAAAGTGACAATGAGGACTCAGCCATTGAGGAAGGATTCTGATGATAAAAATTTGAAAAAATTGTTTTTCCAAACTAGCACCCCACAACGCTCTGACCAAAAGGATATGTATGGGAGGAGCATGGTTTTCCAAGCATCCTCAGAACCTCGCGGACAGTGTGACTCCTGGATGGCCAGGATATCAATGGGTAAATTTTTTTGTAAAAAACTCAGTTTCCTAGCCCGGGAGGGTGAGGCCTTGAGTTGGCGATATTCAATGTCCCTAAAGTGAAGGTTTCCCCCATCACATCTTAGGTGTGAGGGGGTGGGCACCCAGGCCCACTAGCCTCCTCTAGATCCCCACAGGCCTTTATGGCAGCGCGGGTGTTTGCAGCAACGCTATTGGTAGTTTTGTTAATTTTAGCAGAAAGGTTCGCGTTGGCTTTTGCCTTTGATTTTTGTTTCCCCGACGTCAGAAAATTTTTTTGTGGTGCGGATGAGTTCAGTGCACTAACGTTTGGGTCAAAAAAATTTTCAGTTAGTTTGGACCCCAAGTCAGTTTCAACTGAAGCTTGGTTGCCAAGATTGGGTGAGTTAGAGTCACCCATCAGATCCTCATATTGGGTGGCCCAATCTGCATGGGCTTCCCAATCTGATTGGTTGATGGATTCCCAAGTTGCTTCTGCCACAAAGGTTTCGATGTCCTCCTGGCGTTGGGAGTGCGGGATAGTGGTGGTGACTTTGGCTGCTTCCTTGGCCGCGGCCCTGTGGGCCTGCTTGGCCTTCTTCCACTCTTTTGGGGAGATAGATCTTAAAGTAGGTAACAGCCTTGTGCTCCCCACGGGAAAGCCTCTTTGGTGCTTGTGGTTGGTTCGTAGTGCGCCTCTCTGTTGGCCATGGCTGCTGAGGGGTGCTCTTGGAATGTGATGCCCTCCTTGGTGGGGCATGCATGTGCCTTATGGCTGAACGCATCACAGTGGGTGCATACGGGGGGCGCGCTGTCCACGGTTACCCAGAAAGGGTGGGTGGTATGCCCTTCAATATTGATATATTTGGAGTGTGGGATCTGGGTTAGGTCCTTCGCGATCTCCTTGGTTGGGGTCAGAACTGTGATGGCTTTGCTGGTGCACAGGTGTGGCATCAGCGTAAAGCATTGCATCTTGAAAGATTGTATTTCGCCATATACGGTGAGACCATCTTTCAGGTGCTGCTCCAAAATGGCTTATTTTACTGTAGTAGTAAAAAAGTCAAATGTAAGGAAAATTTGGTTGGATTTTGTCCTTCTGGTGCATTTGGTTTCAATGACCCATTGCCCTTCAGGGAGGTCAATTACTATGCACACCGCAGCAGCTTTGTCTGCTGCCTCCTTGTTTTTGAAACCAAGGTCCAGCCAACCACATGACATGGAGTGAGGTGCGACGTACACTGTGGTCAGGAAAAAAGTGTGCACATCCCCACAAAATTTTTCCCATAAAGCTGTTTGTTGGATGTCCAGAAACACACAGACTCCGTATTTCACCAATGAGAGTGGTTGGGAGTGCGGCATGTTGATGTACTGGTTGCATCACGCTTGCCAAGCAAGGATTTCTGGGGAAATAATGACCGCCAGTTTTTTATTTTTTTCTATTCTGCCAGTTTCTCTGGGGCGTTTTCGAACATTTGAGGCCGTGGGCCTACCACCTGCTCCTCTTACCTTACTTGCCCAACTGCTCCCTGACATGGGCGTAGACTAATCTCCTCTGTGAGATTATCAAACTAGAATAAGACTTGAATTTGATAAAGTTGCAAAAGTGATTGCAACGAGAGAGAAAAGTTTCTATTTTTTATTTAATATACAATGGGATATTAATAGGTTTGCTGGGATTCAATTCAATAAATTTACTGATGTTCAGTTGGAGAGGATCTCCTGACCTTGTTTACAAGGGGTTATATTAACTATCAAACAATCGATAGTTTAATCATCCTGTGTGAATTGCCAGAGGTTGTTACATATTGAGTAGAGTTTTTTTGTAGTTTCTGAGCATTAACAGCGCCTTTGTGCCTAAAATTAAAAGTTTAGTCTAAAAACAATGTACCTGCTATTAATGGTTAAAAGCCTTATTACTTAAGCAGGTTATAGCTTTCTAAGGCTGATTCTCTGGGGCTGGATTAGGCTTTGGAACATGTTATCTCTAAATCCAACCCATGATGGATCATAATCTAGTCAGTAGTGGATACTGACTTTATTGGTGGATGAGCAGATGCATCATTCATTGTTGGTATGATTCATGTGCGTTAAATTCACTATAAATGGATGCTATTACCATTGGTGCGCCAACAAAAGTTTTGGGCGCTATATCCCCTTATATCAAATTCCTTGATTTTAATTATGTAAAGCGGACATTTTTCAAAAGACATTTATTTTAGCTTTTCGTAAAAATTTCATTCTGCTTTCTTAAAGAAGTTTGAAGGATAGCTACCCTTATTTATCTTATGGTGTTATCAATATTTTATGTATCAAGAGTGTAAGATAGATAATCCCAAGTATCCAGAAATTTTCCAATTATTGAGATTAGAGTTTAAGGATATTTTATTGAGTTGTCTGGACTATTTTTAAAAACAATCTGGGTTGAAGGTTACCAGTACCTGTCCATAGGAGAAACTTGAGCGTATATATCTGGTATGAAAAAATTATCTGGATAATAGTCTTCATATATTATCAATCAGCCACTTTATTACCTATTATATTAAAAGGCTAGGCATTACACACCTTAAACCTGTGCAGTAAAACTAAAAAAGTTACATTTGTTTCCCACTACATGGGGTAGTTGAGCTTTCAGGGCAAAGATTATAAAAGAAATATCAGCACAATGTCATACAAGAATTAGCTTTGGAAGCTGTGGATGGAACTATAGATAGTTAATAATATTGCGTTGGATTTGGCATCTCAATCCATTCTAAATACATTGGCAGATCAAGTAACATAGGCTTAGTAAAATTTAGAGAAGTTCAAGAAGGTCAGTAGTATTCTAAAATGGAAAAATCTCTTCCTTGAAGAACAATGAGACTAAATTATTTAAAGAGTTAATGTACCTGAAAAGCTTCTGGAGAAACTTCTAAAGACAATTCTGATGGATTCAGGAAGATGTAATTTAAATCTTAAGGTATTTACATGACCTCGAACATCATAATTTCAACTGTGGCAAAAAGAGGAAGATTCAGTCAATAGCAATGAAGATGAGGTTCTGTTGGGAAAGTGCAGCCACCAAGCAACATGTATGTGGCCGTTGCAGCACTTTTGGATATGACCCCTGAAAATACCCCAATAGTGTGAGGTTAATAGTTGAATACCACCTATTACAACAGTGACAGAATAAATTTTAATTTGAAAAAATTACCAAATTTCATTTGAATATGCTATGACGTTTTTTTATCTGTATAAAATGATGATGCTCATATATGTAAAGCAACAAAAAGCAGTAACTTTGATGAACTGCCTAGACTTTAACTGTCTACGTCTGGTGTTTTCCCATCTCAATGGGGTTAATTCGAAATAGAACAATTCCAAAGCATCAATCATGAATAAGTTTTTAAGTCCTGAGAAGATGGCTATCTGAAAACAGGAGCTCATGGGAATTTAATCTAAGAATGATGAAACCTTAGCTGCATTCATCAGTTGATTTTACAAGGACGCACAAATCCTGGCAGGCATGAACTTATTAAATTATGATTTGCATATTGCCATGAAGATGGTGCTTTGGCCCTACATAGATCTGCATCATGCCTGGTTTTAACGCTGATAAATCAGACTTACACATCACAAATGGTGGATTATAATTAAATGTTAGGCTCAATGTACATTGCAATAATCATTTTTTATGAAGAAATTCTGGCCAATGAGGATCAAATTATGGTGGAAATCAATAATCAGAATATGGATTTTCTTAAATGAGTTTAATGGGAAATCTAATGTTTAGCAAAAATGAGTTTTAATGGGATGAAACCTGATGTATCAAGATGAACAGAGAAACAAAAGAACTACAGTTGTAAATATGGTGAAACTGGACATTTAGCCACCTAATGTTGGGGAAGATGCCAAGAAGAAAAATGGATCTTGTTTTTCCTCAAGAGGAGGAGACTGTTCAATGATTTAGGAAAAGGTGTAGCAGTCTAGATGGGGAACAATCTAGTGCTGCATTCAAAAATTCCACCAGATATCTGCCCAGATGGAGTAGATACTTAAGACTTATTTGTAGAGGACCCAGGAGAGGATCTACTGTATCAAGTCTTGATTATAAATGCAAATGATGTCAAGAAATAAAAATGAAGATGAATAATCCTGAAATATTAACAGAAAAGGCACAAAACACCAAGAACAAAAATAATTCATTCAAAATCAAAGTTGGGTTGAAGATAATATTTTCATACCAATCTGCACAATTAAAGTTTCATTTCCAGATCTATTGGCAGGATTAATTAAAATGTTAGGTATGGAAAATAAGACTGAGAATCAATTTACAGAAAAAAACTCAGTCTTCTCAAAAGTA
>JAKSZP010018897.1:0-65999 GCA_022478985.1 Massospora cicadina | reverse complement strand
ACAGAATTACAAAAACCATCAGTGGCTAAGTTTACATGCTATACTAGCAGCCAAAAACAATAATGTCAATGTCATCAATTTCAGCTTTCAAAATAAAATACCAGATGAAGTGAAAACATATAAGTCTAATGATACTGTAATGAATCAAGATGAAGTTGTTAATTATCCAACTGAATTCTTGAATTCACTTGATTTGCCAGGTATGCCACCACATGTTTTAACATTGAAAATTGGCGTGCCTATCATTCTTCTCAGAAACATCAATCCACCACAGATTTGCAACGGTACCAGGCTTTCAGTGAGAAAGATGATGAACAATCTCATTGAAGCTACAATCTTAATTGAAAATTTAAAGGAGAAGATGTACTGTTGCCACGCATCCCAATGATTCCAACAGATATTCCATTTGAATTCAGACGTTTGCAGTTTTTGGTGCGACTCACATTTGCAATGACCATCAACAAAGCACAGAGACAATCACTACAAGTGTGTGGACTAAATTTGAAAAACCCATGCTTCTCACATGAACAGCTTTATGTGGCCTGCTCACACATTGGAAAACCTTCTGATTTATTCATGTATGCACCAGATGGAAAAACAAAAAATATTGTTTATCCAAAAGTACTTCAATAAACAGAATTAAAACACAAATACATTCTATCTTATAGTGGCATTGCAATGCATTTTGAGTACTCATACTGATATTATCACATTAATTTGAAAACCATGCAAACAAAGTTGTGGGCAACAGCTATTTATTTTATAAGAAACCTGCTTTAATTAAACTTTATTAATTAAACTAATATTTTCATTATTTACAATATGAAACTCCGTTGCAAAGCATGGGTATTCTGCTAGTCTATATATACAAAAATGAACGTCTGTCTGTGTTTATATATGTACCAAATGCATTTCTATACCATTCATCCAATTGTGATGAAACTTTGGTGAGTTGTTGTGTGCATGCCTGAAAAGGTTTATGAATTTTAAAAAATATAATTTTAATAGTAAAATAAAAAGTTTTTTATGTAACAAGTGAAAATCCTATATATTTTGATAGTATTTGCTATATTGTTACAGATGAGCAGTTTAAATTTGTTTGATTTGATATTTTAAATGGTTTTAAGTGGTTAGTGGTCATTTGGCTAATTAGTAAGTTAATTTAAATCAAGACTTTGAATCTAAAGTCCAATTGATTTTAAAAATACCTCCTCTAGAATAATCAGCTAAAAAACTCTCTCTCACAAATATCACTTTTTATAACAAAAAGTGAATTGAACAAGAATTAAAAGAGCAATCAACTGCCATAACGCACTGCAACTGTAATTTTATAGAGCAGTGAACAAAGGCCAACCAACCAAGCGTAGGGAAGTCTAGCCACCCATCTGTGCATAGCACATAGAAATGGATGACTTGCCCGCGCTGATAGTGAGTTTTATTAAGAATAATACCAAGGTCACTGAGATGGATGAACTATCTGCTGACCTTCCCGCCAGCCCAAGCCCCAACATGACTAGAAATAGGGCTGGGCATTCCACCATGTATGCACCAAGTAATGAACTGGTGACATGGATGACAATGAAACAAGTGAACGTGTTGATGGGTCATGGAGCCCTAATGAATAGCGCAAATAATGGGGTCAACTCTCTAGGATCAATGTCCACCAACACCCAGATGACAAGTGCAACATTCTGGGAGACAAGGCCCGATGCTGAGAACAGCAGAGCTGGGAATATTCCCCAGTGAAACTCAATCAGCAGGGGGGACTGGGGCCTCACAGGGTGAGAAAATTCTTGCTGATAACACAAAAAACCTGGATGAGGTATTGGTAGGATCCAAAACTGACTCAGATTTGAATAACAAAAATTGGCAATTCAAACCAATGGAGTCAAGCAATAAAAAGCTTTCTTCCAACATGGAGAAACTTACCAAATTAGCTCAGGGTATTTGGGTGAAGAACAAGTTGGACGCCAATCCTGAAAAAGCCCAGTTGGAGGGGGTAAATGATCCCCAACCAAAATTAATTTGTTAGCATGAGTAAACCATCAGGCAGAATGCCCAATATGCAATCAGGCGCAATTCCCAATGAAGGCATTCTGACAGGGGGCCATAGCTCAACAATGTATTGACAGCTGAACCTGAATATCCAATCACTGAACCAAGCTGCTCCATTGAGGACTAACCAAAGTGGGGGTGACTCTATATTAGGGACTGAATCTGAGGGATCGGACACCCAAGATAGATCAGCAAAAAAACTTAAAGTATTACTGGAAGGGGTGGAAACCCCAACAGCGGTCAAGTTGACAGCCAAGGCCCCAGTTAAATTTACACTGATCCAGTTGAACATGTTAGTGCATTGAGGTGTATCCACCTGCAAGGTCAAACAATGGGAGGCCCTCCAGTTTCTGTACTCTACGGCGACTCAGTGGGTCTCTAAAGGAATTAAGCCAGCCATTGTGGCTATATGGCATGACCATAAATTTTTTGCCAGAGCATCCAAACGCTGGCTCAACACCCAAATCTTGATTGATATGGTGGTACAATTCAAGGCGTCCTGAGTTTGAACCAAAGATGCCCTGGAGTGGATAAAAATCCCCGTGGACTACAAGGTGATAGAGGCCACCATCTGCAAAGATTTAAAACTGGTGGATGCAAAAGTCTGGATGAAGGCCGGCATTGACCTATTAATTGTGATAAAAACAACAAGGCAGACATTATGGCATGTTACACCCAAGCCATCGGGAGCTTGGGCCTCAACCCAACAAATTTAACTGAATACACTAGATGCTTCCAAAACGCATCTACAGTTCTTATATGGTCCAGACACTCCATTCTGGTGGACATGGCGCTGGAATGGTACAACACTACCTTCTCCCCAGAGGAGGCACTACCATGGATTGCGGCCAGGTTCAAGGCAACTGAGGCCTTACACTGGTTGTATACCTGTATTCCACCTGCCACTGCATCAGAACTGAGGAAAGTGGGCTGGACAAAGGAAAAGGCAATGGAACGGGGACCCTTTAGGGATAGGTCACTGTAAGAGGCCATCAACTGGTCCACCAACAGATTCACACTGATGGAGATAGAATACTGGTTCTGAGTGGGGGCCAGTATGGACCTAGTGCGTGAATGGGCAGAACTGGGGGTGACCAAGCCAATTCATGAAACCCTCAGAGGCTGCCCATTTCCAATCACAAAGTGGAAAATCTGGTGCAACACCACAACACTCACTGAGGCTGCAGACTGGGATGCGGCGGGGTTCACCCCCCAATCAGCCCAACTGTGGATGGAGCACAAAATCTCACCACAGGCAGCAACAGCGATGAAAGGGGTCACAACCCCAAACTTGGGTAAGAATGGCTCAAAGCGGAGATCCACATCAAAACTATCTAGGATTAGAAGCAATCCTTCCTGGAACTGATGATAGCTGCCCCATATGCCGCCAAAGGCTTCACCCCCTCAGAAGCGTTTTAATGGTGTGAAGTGGGGGTTCCAGTGGACATGGCACAGGTATTCACATATGGGGGCTGGAACAGCGTTACTGTAAGAGACTGGTGTCAGCGTAGCTCAATTATGCTGGAGGTCCTCCAACAATACCTTTACCCAACGTGCAGCCCAGAATCCGCTCTCAAATGGTACCAACTGGGGTTCTTGCCAGCAGATGCCCTAGAGTGGCAGATCCTGGAGATCAGAGCGCAAATGACTAAAAGTATCAACCACCATGGTATCAACAGTCGCCAACTCAAAGCATTCCTCAGCTGGGGTTTCAGCCTCGACAAATCAGTAAGTTGGATTCTGAAAGGAAAGAGCCCCACTGATGTACCCAAACCAAGCGCAAAATCAAAATCATACAGCGCAGTAGCATTGTATATCAAGGACAACACCTGGAATGAAGCAGGGAGCTACATCAAATACATCCATCAATTGATCAGCGTGGGCTTTACAGATCACCAGGCACCAAAATCATACCTTAAAGATGCTATCTGAGTCCACCTACAACTAGTGGAGGAGGAAGAATGGTCTGATTTAATTATGTCAACTTACCAGGAACTAGACAAAGTCCTAGCTGGAGGGGACTTTGATCATCACTGGGTCCCCAAATGGGGCTATATAGATATAGCAATCCCAGGTAAGTTGGATTGCAAGAAGCTCCTCAAAATTGGCATCAAGTATAAGGGGATTTATCTGCAAACAGAGCCAACCAGATATGCCAACCAATTAGCAAGGTGGGTTACCTTCCAGAACCTCCCCACCAACCGCAAATGGAAGTGGGTGCATGAAGTGATCTGGACCGGGTTTTCATACTATGGGGAAGTACACAAATTCCACCAAGCTGGTGGAGATTACATTGTGAAGTGCCTCCACCCTTGGACAGTGGAAGTGCTGTTTAAACCGGACCCCTGGATGAAACCAAATAAGATTTCTCTACCCAGATTCATCCACCTGCCCGGCCTTGATAGGGTAGTGTATGTCATACAGGAAGATACCAAACAAGTGTGCCAGTTTTGCTATCAGACCTGCCACACTATGGTTCAATGCCACCATTATAAAGGTAAAACTATTTGGGAGTATGAATATGACCCTGTCAAGGGAAATTACCAAGGTGGGCACCAAGACCTTCCTTTGCCTGAAAGCCAGAGAATGGATCCCACAAAACTTAATGAAGGTAGCGGATATGAAACGCCAATGACAAGAATTAGACCTGGCATACAGAGGGCTTGGAAATGGGAAATGGCAAAATGACCCAAAGTAGATGACAAACCATTTATAAATCTGAACCCAAAATCTTATGCAATGGATGAGGAGCCAGCCCAGAACCAGCAGAGAAATGTCCAACCCAAGTGAAATGGACAGTTTAAGAGGAGGAGAGATGGCAGAAGGTGAACTTAAAGAAGTCTTCCAAGCATGGGTGGCCACAGGATTCCAACAAGTTGAATCAAAGCCTGACAAAATGAAAGGGAATAAAAAACAAATCAGAAGTCATTGGCAAATGAGCCTGAGGCAACCGGAGAAAAATTTTCAAGGAAGTTGAGATTGACAAAATTGGCTGGGCAATTGCTGACTAAAAAATTGAGTTCTTCCAATAAATCAAATGAAGGGGTGCAAATCTGGCTGATGGATGAGGAAAATCTGCCAGTCTGCCTGAAGAAAATAAGGGGCACCTAGACCCAATGATAAAACCATCCCCATTAACCATTGACATGGAGATGGGGATGGGAATGGTGACTGAATTCCCAGTGCACAGGATGCCTGGGAACATAATCCCTGTCCCAACCAACTGACCCCATAAAACTAAGTATTGCAACCCACCAACCATTGACACCACTACCAACGACCAACCTGACCTCTGTACTTGACTCAATTCACAACCCAAAAATGCTAAACCTCATATCTGTGGGTCATGCAGCTTGAAATGAAGATAGTGACTACAAATGCATGGGGGATGGCGAGCATACAAATGAGGAGGAGGAAAATGCACCATGTGAAAAAATAATAATATTGAACTAATTTTTATTTTAGAAACACAATCTGGTAACCAAAAAGAAATGGTTCCAAGCTTGAACTGTGATGCAAAAAACCATCCGTGGTTCTGCCAGATAGACTACCAAACCCTATGGATGGACCACGTGGCAATAGTTACAATGGACAAGAAAATAGACCTGGAATTTGTGGTAGAAACTCACGCCAGTAGGATCTTGATAGCAATGGCTACAAACAGAGAAACTGGCAGGAGCATACAGGTGGTAGCAGTCTACGCCCTGCTGAAGCTCCACAAAAACCATATTTTTGGGATTTCTTAGTGGAAGTGCCATTTGAAGTGATGACCATAATAGCAGGCGACCTGAACTGCTGGACAAATGTGAGTCAGGATACATACCTGACAAGAGAACGCTTCAACAGTAAAGCTGACAAGATGCTCAATTACCTAGTTAAATTGGGGATGTGCTTAACAATTGATGAAGAGGATGATGACCCAGCCAATCTAATGCAGTAAACATATGATGCCACTGGATCCCCACTGTCAGGATCACGGTTAGACTATATCCTCATATCATTTGACTCAGGCCAATGATGTCCAACAGCGAGGTTAGCATAAATGCCAAAAGTGACCACATGGTCATCCAGGTGGAGATCAACCTTGATGAACCTCTGAGAAACCACAAGTGGCAAATGGCACCAGCCACATTGAGGAATGGGGATTGGCACTGAATAGTAGATGTGGGACTGTTTCAGCTAATAGCGCATCTGGACAACCATCGGGAGCTAGACCCACTAGAAAGATGGACCTGGATCAAAATGAAGATGAACACGATAGTATGAAGTTTGAAAAAGCAACCTCCTACAAGTTAACAGCCACCGTGAAGCAACTGAAGTCTAAATCAGAAAGCCTGAGGCTCACCTGCTAGGACAGCAAGGACTGTTGGAGTGAGTACCAAACAACACACAAAAAATATTGGGCTATAATGATGAAACAAGATTCAGAGAGATGGACCAATGCAACTTACCAATATCAGAGCTTAGCGGGGACAATGACCAAAGAGGGCCTTAAACACCTTAAGGAAATCTAAACTAAGGCTAGGATACTGTCATGGTTGGATAACTTAATAGTGGGAACTGATGCTAAAGATAAGGCTGGGTGACAGGAGGCCCAGAAGGTGAAACTTCAGGCTCTTCCTGACCTGAAACGCACCTTAGATCAACGCTGGGTGCAAGCCAAGCATGCCCAGGTTGATACTAATGGGGTGCAAAACGCCCAGCCTCTTATCTCGGCCCAGGCACTGAAATGAATGATTTACATTACAAACAAAGATGGTTCAATTCAGTTAATTGGAGAGCAAGGGTTTGAATCCTGTTCAAGTTATGAAATTTTAAATTTGGGTAAAATACAGCTTCAATCAATTACTCAAGTGAAGGCACTTTCAGTGTATTTTATGAAAATGGATGGAAGAGTCTGTTTATTGGAGCGTCAAGGCTTGTGCGCACTTCCACAGAACCTGAATTCCCCTGGCCCACTTTAAATATGTTTTTGCAACCAACATTCCTTGTTGGTCGACTTTTTTAAATAAATTTACCCATTATTTTACATTTTTAAATGGTTCCTTGGGCAAACATGGTGGTGGACCTCTTCAGGAAGGTCTCCAACTATGTGGGCCACTACCTTTTATCACCATTGACCCAAATCCCAGGTGCTTTCTTGGGCCATTTAGGTCTCCTCCAGATCGAGGCTCCCAAGTCTACTAGCGCCAAGTTACCCTTGAGTAGGGACTCCCCTCTGGGGTCCACTCAAGCTGGGATGTTTCTTACTTACCTGGTATTATATGTTGCGCTTTACACCCTTGCCTGGGGTACCTTTTGCACAGGCACCATTTGAGGTGCCTCATTTCTCATCCTCTTAACAGCTAGTTCCCTAGCAATGTGGGTTTGCATCCCACATCACCTTGTTGGGAATGAGAGAGTTACAGACACCCTCTTGACATTAGTTGACCAACCCCTTTATTATATGAGCATATAAATTATCCGTGTGGGACTTTCAATATTAGTAAATTGGGTGCGCTGGCCATTTTTCACTGCCATGATGGTGCTCACCACAGTTTTCTTGTTTGGTTTTGTATTGATGCATCTCAGCGTTATTCTTGAAACTACCAATTGGGAAGTGCCCACCCTTCCTGCTTGTACCTGGTGGTCTCAGACTTTTCATGATCATCTTGTCAAAACCCTTTGGAGTAGTTTCCCCGCCCCAACCTAGAAGGGGCCAGGTGATTTGGCCATCATTGGATCAAATCATATAAATATGGAAATCAAAAAGTTGCGCGCGCCTCTTAAAATGAGGGAATCTTATCCTTCTAATCCTTCAATTTCTTCTAAATTTGGAACTGTACAGGGGTCTAGCCCCAAGAATGAAGTGAAGGTTTCAGATGATTCTGCCACAATGATGTCACCCATGGTCATCCCTATAAATATCGCGTCCTTGACTAGTGATATTTCCTTGAAATATGAGATGCTTCCCACTGATTTCCTCCCCATCTCGGCAGAAATTGGGAACATTGGAGGGTCCAAACCCAAATTTAACCAAAAAAAGGATTCCAATATCATTTTTCTCCCCAACATATTTCCAAGGTGCATGCCAAGGCATCTATTTTGGGCTTAAGGCGTTGGCCCTGGATAGCAATGCACACCAAACCCTCAGAATAAGTGTGGGTTTGTTAGAGCCAAAAAACGCGTTTTATAATGTAAGCAATCTATCCCGGAACAAGCCATTTATATGCTCATATGGTCTGGATGAGGACCCTATTTTGGTATATCAGATTACTCCTGAGAACCCTCGTTTGACCCCTACCATGATTAGGGGTTCTCAGGAAGTTGAAAAAGAACTTTGTTATAAATATAAAGATGTATATGCACCTGCAGAAGATGTGGTGGGATATGTGGCCTCAGTAGCAAGAGTGGCCAACTATCCTCCCCCTATGATTCCAAAACATACCCTGATGGCTTGTTCAAACTGGAAGAAGAATTTTCTGGTAAATCGGTGGCGTTTTCTGCGTTGGATAAATCCCATTCTGGATACTTCTTGTTGACTGCTACCCTTACATCCTTTTATGGAAAATTCAGCACATCTATTTTGGTGGATACTGGTGCCTCAAATAATTTTATTGACCAAAACCTTGCTGACTACCTTGAGTTGAGTTACTCACCAGGTGGTATGGTTAGAGGTGGGCTTCTCAAGGTATCCCCACACTGAATGTCATGGGGTTAGTGGACTACCAGGCGGGTGCCTATCTTCTGTCTGACCATTTTCAAGCTATCAGAAACCTCTTTTTCCCCATTATTTTGGATGTATAGTGGTGGAGAAAGTTTGATGTAAGGACTAATTTGAAAGAAAACACTCTATCATTATATTTGATAAACGGTCACCAGTTGATTGTTCCTTTGTCTGAGGATAACGCCCAGGGCAAATTAACCACTGGCCCAATGTTCCCACTCCTTATCTTGCCCTTTTGCTGAAGCCCACCGTGGGACTTTTTTTACCTTCCTGTTTGGAGGAGTTGGCATCTTCCTTTGATGAAGCTTCAGCTAGTATGCTATCAGAACATTCTGAGTTTGGTTGTGAATTTAAACTTACTGTGGATCTGGTGCATATTTCTTCCCCTATTTACCCATTGACTGTCTGGGAGGAAGAGGCATTAGATGTGTGGGTGAAGTAACAGCTAGCCAAAGGTTCAATTTTTCAGCGTATCTCCCCTGTATGCTCTCCACTTCTCTTTGTTAAGAAGTCTGATGGTACTCTGCGCCCTTGTGTTGTTTATGAAAATTAAACAATGTGATTGTACCCAACCTTCATCCCATCCCTTTAGATTCACAGATTGCGCATTATATAGAAAAGGCAAAAGTCTTCTCCAATTGGATTGCCTCAATGCGTTCACACAGATCTGGATAGAGAAGGGCCAGGAGTGGTTAACCACATTCTGCACCAGAAAAGGGATCATCCAGTTCTGGGTTATTCCCTTTGGGCTTAAGAATGCCCCTGCCATCTTTCAACGCCGCATTGATGCTGCGTTGGGAGACTTGTTGGGGTATGTGCGGTTGCCTACATGGATGATATCCTGGTGTTTTCCCCTGATCAGGAGTCACATGCAGTACACCTTCAACAAGTAGTGGAGAGATTGAGGGCCGCTTGCCTTACCCTCAATATTATTAAATGAAAGTTCTTCAAGTCCCAGGTTACTTTTCTGGGCAACGTCATTTTTGACCAGGGCCATATGATAACTCCTGACAAGGAGAAGGCTATTTGTGAGTGGCCTACCTCCACCTCAGTCAAGGAATTGAGGAGCTTTTTGGGGACGTGTACGTTCCTCAAGAAGTTCACACCCAATCTTTCTGAGGTGGCAGCACCCTTATATAAAGTCAGTGGTGCCAAGGTGCTTCAGTGGTCCCCCAGTTTTGGAGGATGCTTTCCAAGCGGTGAAGTGCACCTTGTTATCCACATCCATCCTTCACCATGTTGACCCTGCAAAGGAGTTCATTGTGTCCTCAGATGCTTCCAACTTTGCCATTGCAGCTGCTCTGTTACAGGTGGTTGAAGATGGGTCTGAGCATCCAGTGGGATATTTTTCTAGAAAAATGTCTCTGCATGAGTTAAATTATGCTGTATATGACAAGGAGTTATTAGCAGTGGTGGAGGCACCGATTTATTGGTGTCACCACTTACATGGCTCCTCTCAACCATTCTGGGTATGCACAGACCACCGAGCCCTGTTGTACTACCATGCTCCACATGTTCTAACACCACGTCAGACCCATTGGCATGAGGCCCTTGCCCAATTTGCATTCACATATGAGCTCACTAAGGGCAAGGAGAATGGTTTGGCGGATGCTTTGAGCCGCAACCCTGCTTTGGCTCCCAATCCAAAGGAGGTAAAGATTCACAACACTCAGTTGATGATTCCACTGAGTATAATTCTGTCTCAACTTCCTAAGTCCAGGGTACATACGCCAGCGCTCATGCCTCTGGAAAATGCAGCATAATATAGTATGTTTAGAAAGGTAGTTCTTTCTCAGCCGTTATCAGCTGAATATGCTGTTGTTCTCGCTAAGAGCACCCTGAATCAGGAGGACTTATCCAGGGGTTATCACATGAAGGATGAGATGGTGTGGTTTCAGGGGCGCCTATGGGTTTCTGCTGGACCACTGCGCCTGGAGATCATCCAGAAACATCATGACGGAATTACTGTTGGTCATCCTGGGAAAGCAAAGACCTTGGAGTTGATACAACGCACTTACAATTGGAAGGGCTTGCCTGTTCAGGTAGGGCGGTACTGTAAAGAGTGCCTGATCTGCAATCAAATGAAACTTAATCGGCAACCTTTAGTAGTGCTGTTGGTCCAGTCCAAAAGGCTGAAGGGCCCTGGACTTCCCTATTAGTGGATTTTATTGTGGAGTTACCTATTTCAGATGGATATGATGCAATAATGGTGGTGGTGGACCGATTTACAAAGTTCGCCCACTTTATTCCTTGAAAAAGAACCATAACTGCTGCTGAAATGGCCAGGCTCTTCGTTGCCCATGTATTTGCGCTTCATGGGGTTCCTCAAGAAATCATTAGCAACTGAGGACCCCAGTTCACCTCCATCTTTTGGGAAGAGTTGTGTGTAACTCTTCAGATTTGCCCCTGCCATTCAACTGCCTATCACCCCCAATCATATGTGCAGACTGAGCGAGTGAACCAGTGCTTGGAACAATTTCTGCGTTGTTACACCACCGCAGACCATTCAGATTGGGCTCCTCACCTTCTCATGGCCCAGTTTAGCTACAACAACTCTTTGCATTCATCAATCAGTTGTTCACCTTTTTTGCTAACTATGGCTTTAACCCTGCTTTTAACATGAAGCCCAGCTGTGGTTCCAAAGTGGAAGCGGTGCTGGACTTTGCTAAGACTCTCAAGAAGGTCCATCAGGGGGTATCCACAAGGTTGGAGGCGGCTATGCTAGTTTATAAGGAGAACGCAGATGGTAAGCGCCAAGTGGGTCCAGCATACAAGGAAGGGGATCTCGTGATGCTTGATGCTCGCAACATCCCTATCAAGCAGCCATGCAAAAAGCTGGGTCCAAAGAGGATTGGTCCTTACCGTGTAGTTAGAAAGGTTGGACATGCCTCATACCAGTTGGATCTTCCCTCCGCATTTTGGATCTTCTCCAGCTTTCATGAAAGCAAATTGACATTTTTTGAGGGCCCTCCTCCTGTGACGCCTGAGGCTTATCTTGTGGATGGGGCACCAGAATGGGAAGTGGAGGAAATAGTAGCCTCCCGCCAGGTTAAGCGATGCCTTGAGTACCTGGTATCCTGGAAAGGGTTTGTCGCAGCAGAGAACAGTTGGGTGCCAGCCCAGGATTGTGTACATGCTCAAGACCTGATAAAATCATTTCATAATCATTTCCCTGAGGCTGCAGGATCTCAGCCTAAGCTGGCCGTTGCTGCTATGAAGTTGCCACCAGCACATAAGAACTTCTCCTTAGCAAACGCCCCTGGAGGGGGTGGAGCCCAAGAAGGAGGAGAGGGTAATGTCATGGTTGGATGACTTAATAGTGAGAACTGATGCTAAAGATAAGGCTGGGTGACAGGAGGCCCAGAAGGTGAAACTTTAGGCTCTTTCTGACCTGAAACACACCTTAGATCAACGCTGGGTGCAAGCCAAGCATGCCCAGGTTGATACTAATGGGGTGCAAAACGCCCAGCCTTTTATCTTGGCCCAGGCACTGAAACAAACGATTTACATTACAAATGAAGACAGTTCAATTTGGTTAATTGGAGAGCAAGGGTTAGAATCCCATTCAATTTTATGAAATTTTAAATTTGGGTCAAATACAGCTTCAATCAATTACCTGAGTGAAGGCACTTTCAGTGTACCTTACGAAAATGGATGGAAGAGTCTGTTTATTGGAGCGTCAAGGCTTGTGCGCACTTCCACAGAACCTGAATTTCCCTGGCCCACTTTAAATATGTTTTTGCAACCAACATTCCTTGTTGGTCGACTTTTTTAAATAAATTTACCCATTATTTTACATTTTTAAATGGTTCCTTGGGCAAACATGGTGGTGGACCTCTTCAGGAAGGTCTCCAACTATGTGGGCCACTACCCTTTATCACCATTGACCCAAATCCCAGGTGCTTTCTTGGGCCACTTAGGTCTCCTCCAGATCGAGGCTCCCAAGTCTACTAGCGCCAAGTTACCCTTGAGTAGGGACTCCCCTCTGGGGTCCACTCAAGCTGGGATGTTTCTTACTTACCTGGTATTATATGTTGCGCTTTACACCCTTGCCTGGGGTACCTTTTGCACAGGCACCATTTGAGGTGCCTCATTTCTCATCCTTTTAACAGCTAGTTCCCTAGCAATGTGGATTTGCATCCCACATCACCTTGCTGGGAATGAGAGAGTTACAGACACTCTCTTGACAGATATGGGAAGTGGAGACAGCGGATGGGGAAGTATCAACAGACCCTGAAATGATCAAGCGTGAAGTTGAGCTTTTTTATGGTGATCTATTCTGACAGCGAGAAACAAGCAAATTGGTGACAAAAACCCTAATTGATCTGGCTAAGCTGGTACTGGGTGGCTGTACACCGGAAGATGTCACCAAGCTATCTGCCAAAATCTCTATTAATGAAGTTAAGAGGGCACTAAAGGAGTCACCAAGAGTGAAAGCACCAGGCTCTGACAATATGAGAGCAGAAATATACAGCATATTATGAGACCGCATTGCTCTGGAGCTCAAAACCCTCTTTAACCACTGTTTGACCCATGGCAAACAAGTTCTGGGAGGACATGAGACCCAAATTGTACTTTTGTACAAAAAAGGCCTCATATGCCAACTTCAGAACTGGCACCTGATTGCACTATCAAACACCAATTTTAAACTGCCCATGCACATACTATCTAATTGGCTGATGGCAACAGCACCACACACGCTCCATAGGGCCCAACATGGTTTCATTAAAGGCCATAGTATATGGGACAGCATAGGTTCAGTCCAGAGCATACTCCAGAACACAAGGGGCATCAAACAAGGACACCTTATGTTCCTTGACATGGAAAAGGCATATGACCAAGTAGCGTGGTCATTCCTACATGAGGCACTGAAGGCAGTCAGTATCCCTGACACATTTTGGGCATGGATAATGACGCTATACTCAGGTCTGGTAACAAAGGTTATGGTTGCGGATGGTGCAACCTATGAAATCTCTGTCAGGCAAGGTCTCCGCCAAGGAGACCCCATGTCATCAATACTCTTCAACTTTGCAGCTAACATTCTACTGGTGGCAGTGGACACAAAGCTTCAGGGTTTAGTCCACCCTAACCAAATGCCACTGAAGATGCTAGCATTTATGGATGATACAGTTGTAGGAATAAGCTTCTTGACTGACATCCAAGGCACTGAGGATCTATTAAACCTTTACCAGCTTGCATCAAATGCAAAAATAAATTTGGCAAAAATCTCAATGATGAGTCTCAGCAACCCAAAATTTAGTCTGCCAACTGACACAACGCTGATTACAAGCTCCCAGACAGTCTGATACCTCAGGATACTCTTGAACAACAAGGTAACAGCTGTACTGGAGACCAAACAAGAAGTATTGACAAGCTTATCACTCCAAATGTTGTGCTGGAAAAGTGCCAGACTATGCCTTGAGGAGAAAGTGCAGGCAATAAACATCTTCATCTTCTCAAAGCTATGGTATGTTGCTCACTTGCTTTTGATGAGCCCAAACTTAGAGAAGAAAATCAAGTCAATGCTCCAAACTTTCCTGTGGTTCAAGGTGAAGGTGGCTCCAATTCCACTGGAAGCCCTGTCAAAACCAAAGAATGAAGGAGGCATGGGCCTACTGGACTTCAAATCTCATGCCCAGCACATATGGAGGAAGTTATTTCTGAAGCTAACACAGATGCACATGTGCTGCCTGACTCTAGCATGGGGTGTGAACTGGGCAAGGGCTCAAGGCCTCCAAGAGCCAGTCTCCCCCCAATTGTTATGCAAATGGATGGTGAACCACCCAAAGATAACCTCACAAAAAGGAGCCCCACACTACTGGTGACTCTGCAATTGGGCCGTGCACCAGGGTGGGTGGTCATTTGAAAATTGGACTGAGAGGCTAACCAAATTCAAAGGGATATTGAAGCATATAATTCTGCAATGATTACTGCAACAAGCTGGGAGGAATGTAACCAATTCACTGATGAATATGCAACCAAGTTGATCAGAATTAGGTACAAATTGATGCTGATAGAATATGGGGATCCGCTCCCCAAAACTGGGGTGCAATCTGCCCACCCACCCACAAATCCTTAATGACTGGACTACCAAAGGCCACAACACCAACTACCCAATGAAGGAGTTGATTTTGGGCCTGAACACCCACTTGGTTACAGCCAAACAGTGGTTGGTAACATGGCAGATCCTTAATCAGGCATTCAAATCAGGCAAGCACAGCAGGCCATATTACCAGCACAAAGAATACCCCATATGTGCTGAACTGGAAGCAGATATAGCATATCACTATTATGAATGCGCCATGTTCAAAAAATACTGGTCCATGATGTAATACATCCTATCAGGCAATCATTTGCCTCCAGGTATACATCCATTGCAGGACCTGTTCTTTACAAAAACCCTGAGAACAGCTCCAATCCAACTATGAGCCTTCATTTACCATTATTGTGTATGGGTAATTCACTGTGCGCTCATTGCCAAGGTTATGAGCAACGAGCACCCCCATCACAGAGGTTTGGTATTGAAGACCATTCAGATTATCTCTGATCAGCTCCACCAGATCTCAAAATTTTCATGCATAATCCCCAGGGTGTTATAAGGCCATGCATTTGGCTTTACCCACCAGATTGCTCATCACATGTGATGAAGCTACTAATCATCTGAGAATAGTATGGCCTGTAAGCCTGTCAATGCTAGAACTGTGGCTAGCAATGGTGATTGCCAATCAGCAATGGTCAGAGGTGCTAGAACTCTAATGGCCTGAATCCCCAGTTTTTTTACCCTTGGCTGAATCACCTGTGTTCAGCCCTCCCCTCTTACTTTCCCTTAAATTTATTTAATAAAGTATGGAGTTTTTTAAAAAAAATCTAGCATAATCATCTCAGCTTTTGGCTCTAAACTTCAACTCTATAAAAGGTCAGTTGTTTGAATCCTGCTGTAATCACTTTTTATACCCTTTTCTTAAACTCACTGTCAATTCTGTCTGTCTGTAATTAAATCTTACAAGCTCTATTTCAGACACTTATTGTCAATAAAAAATTCTTAAATTTGGTACACTTATGTATCTTTAATGACAATACAATAATCCATCAAAAATTTTAATTTTCATGTTTAAAAAAAAGTTTTATATGTATCAAGTAAAAATCCTATATATTTTCGATGGTAGTCAGTATATAGTTATGGCTGAGCAGTTGGATATTTAGTTGATTTGATATTTTAAATGGTTTTGTTAAATGGTTAGTGGTCATTTTTTATACAATTTTCTTAAACTCACTGTCAATTCTGTCTGTCTGTAATCAAATCTTACAAGCTCTATTTCAGACACTTATCTATATATATAAAAGCAAATGTGTGTGTTTGTGTGTGTGCGATGCCCAGCCAAAACTAGAGCATGTAGAGCTCTGAAAATTTGGCTATAGGTGGACGGGAGGGGGTCCGTGTGCACCTTGAAGCCCGATTTTTAATTTTCATAGTAAAAATAAAAAGTTTTATATGTAACAAGTTAAAATTTTATATGTTTTTAATGGAAATCGGTATATTGTTACAGCTGAGAAGTTTGATATTTGGTTGATTCGATAGTTTAAATGGTTTTGTCGAGCGGTTGGTGGTTTTGGGTTGATTAAGCTTAACGGTTTTAATAAGTTAGTGATTGGTTGATTCAATAAGTTAATTGGTTTTGGTAAGTGGTTGGTGATTTTGGTTGTTTCGATACATTTAGTTTTGTTTATGAAGCGGTTGGTGATTGGTTGATTTCTAATCTAATTATTTTAGCTAAGTGGTTTAGTTAATATTCGCTATCTCTGTTCGGGGCATTGGTGCGTCAAGTGGTTTAGTTAATTCGATAGGTTTAATTGGGTATGGCTGAATGGTTGGTAATTTTATATTGATTCAATATAATTTGATTTTTTAATATTATCGATAACCATCTACAAATATAAAAAAGAATTGATTAGGATCATCAGGTAAACTTTAAGCCCAAAAACAAATCTGTGCTAAACTGGGTATCAACAAGAATTAGCCAAACTTTTCTTTACAAAACTATCATTCTGTTTATTTATTTATACCGGATGCATTATCTCGAGCAAATAACCAAAAAATCACCAAACTTGGCACAAGTATTCTATAAAGTTTGGGAACGGAATGCTAATATGTAATTATTTAAAATAATCATATAAAGTTAAATATCAGTTCTATTTAAGATCAAGAACATATATTTCTAATATAATTATATAGCAATTTGGCTGGGTATTTTCATATATCATTTAATTCGATTTTTTCATAGGTTTTTGATAAGGGGTTGGTAGTTTGTGGCTGTTGTAAGTTCCGTAATTGGTTTTTGCTGAGTAGTGGTTTATTTTTTGGTTGATTCGATAGGCTCAATAGTTTCAGATAAGAGATTGATGGTTTAGTTAATTTGGCAGGCTTTATTGATTTTAGCTAAGTGGTTGGAGGTTGGAATTTTTAATATGTTTAATGGTTTCTGAACTTATTGATAACTATCTACCAATATAAAAGCTAAGCGGTATCGTCCCCAGGTCGGCCCACCTCGAATAAAATTTAAAATTTAAAATATAAAAGCTAAAATAATTTAGAATTTGATTGATTTGATATATTGATTTTCCTTGGCCGAGTGGGTTGATGGTTTTTGGTCGAATCGACAGGATACAATTTAGCTTTGGGGGTGACTAGTAATTGGTTGATTTGATAAGTTCAGTTAGTTTTAGCTGAGTGGTTAATGGTTTTGGTTGCTTCGATTAAGCAATTAGATTTGGCCGAGTAGATATTGCTTAACTATATATAAAATCTAAATTAATCAATTCGAATCACCTGAAATTCTATAGAAACCGTAGCGAAGCACGGTTAACTCCGCTAGTCTATATATATAAATGAATGTTGATATATCTGTTTGTCTGTGTTTTATAGGCTCCAATACCATTTGACTAATTGTGATGAAACTTTGGTGAGTTGTTGTGTGCATGCCTGAGAAGGTTTATGAATAATGAAAAAATATTATTTTAATAGTAAAATAAAAAATTTTATATACAAGAAGTGAAAATCCTATATATACTTTGATGATATTCGCTATATTGTTACAGCTGAGCAGTTTAAATTCATTTGATTTATTATTTTATATGATTTTGTTAAGTGGTTAGTGGTTATTTGGCTAATTAAAAGTAAATCTAAATCAAAGCTTTTAATCAAAAACCTAATTTGATTTTAAAATACCTCCTTTAGCATAATCAGCTCAACTTTTGGTTCTTGACTTAAATTTTATAAAGGTTCGTTGTTTGAATCCTGGCGCAATCACTTTATAAACAATTACTTTTTATCATTTAAACTATGTATATAGTTAAAGCTAATACTACAAGTATAAGTAAAACTAAAAAAATGATGATCCAATGTAGTAATGAATATAAATTTGAGAATTTTGTCTATATATATAAAGGTAGATGTTGATATATATATCTATATTAATTATACAGACAAATTTCTCAATTTATTGGAGCCTCCTGGAATACTACCACACATTAACCTTGAAAGTTGGCTCACCAATATTGCTCCTTCAGAGTCTAAACCTGCCAAAGTTGTGCAATGGAACCAGATTTTTTATAAAAAACTGATGACAAATATAATTAAAGCAATTTTAATTAACAGCAAATGTAAAGGAGAAGATATACTGATTTTGCACATTTCAATAATTTATACTGATTTGGCCTTCATATTTAAATGACTACACTTTCCTGTGCATCTTGCTTTTGCAATGACAATCAACAAAGCTCAAGGGCAGTCACTGTGCATTGCCAAATTAGATTTAAAAAATTTATATTTTTTATATGGTCAACTATATATTGCTTGCTCCAGAGTAGGAAATCAAGAAACTTTATATATCTATACACCAATTAAAAAACCATAGATATTGTTTATCCACTTGCATTATATTAGATGTTAGTATTAGTTTCAAATATTTTAAGTTAGTTCAATTATATAGAGAATTATAAGTCAAAATTATTGTTCATTTATGTGAATTATTCATAAAAAATTTATATAGTTTATCATCTATTTATACCAATAAAAATAATGAAATTTCATCAGTATGAGTCATCTTTCATATATTTTCACATTTTTACATAATGCATTATAGATTCTAGATTATATACAGACTATCCATTTTTATATAGATAAATATACATATTCAGGAAAATGTCATCCAGGTTCAGCTAGCTGTAATGTAAAATTTAAATTAGTCAGTTTAAATTAGCTGATAATAAATAAACCCAAGAAACACTGGGTAACTCCACTAATATAATTTATTTGATAACTAGTATTCAGATAACTGTGTCCACTATGGTATCTATAGAATTTCAGATGAGTCAAATTGATTAATTTAGATTTCTATATTATAGATATACAATAACTATTCAGCCAAATATAATTGCTCAATTAAATCAATCAAAAACTATTAACCACTCAGCCAAACCTAACTGAACTTATCAAATCAACCATTAACTAATTACCCCTTAAAAACTAAACTGAGTTCTATCACTTCAACCAAAACTCATCAACCATTTAGCCAAACAAAATAAACTTATCAAAAAAATTATAAAACACCAAACTGCTACCGGAAACACCATTTTATATTTGAAATCATTATATGTATGTGACACATCTTCCAAACAACTAAATCAACTCCTACTTAACTTGCCAAAAGTATTTTATTAATTAGGGGGACCAAATTAGGCAGGTTTTTACAGTTATGAAACTAACATCCAGTACCTGTGCTCTGCTATGTTGTTTAAAGTTTATCTGATAATTCATATTGATAGACTACTTAACCGCTTATCTAAAACCAGTGAACATACCAAATCAACCAATCATCAATTACTTTATAAATTTAAGTTTATCAAAACCAAAACAACCAAAACCACCAACCAATTACTAATGATAAAACCATTGTTTATACCAAATCACCCAATCACCAGCTGCTTTGTATCTGTAAAACAAGCTTTAACTTACAAAACAACCAAAAAGACCAACTACTTACCAAAAACCAATTAACATATTAAATCAACCAAACACTAACTGTTTACTAAAGCTATTAAGCTTATTGATCAACTTAAAACCACCAAAAGCCTGGCAAACCAATTTAAACTATTAAATCAAGTAAATATCAAACTGTTCAGCCATAACAATATACCAATTTCCATTAAACTATATACTATTTTCACTTCTTACATATAAAACTTTTTATTTTACTATGAAAATAAAAATCTGGCTTGAGGTGCACACAGATCCCCTCCCTTCCACCTATATCCAAATTTTCAAATCTCTACATACTGTATTTTGGCTGAGCATTGTGTGCACATACATACACACTTGCTTTTATTACTATAGATGTATTAAATTATTATAGTTCTATTTTTTAGTTTATTTGAGGTAATCTGATTAGGGGAAGGACATTACCAAAATGCTTTATAACAAGCAAAAATAAAATAAATTGGACCAAAATGCTCAAGTGAGCAAAACAGCACAAACAAAAACTAAATTAAAGCCACTGAGCTGTGAAGGCGGCAAACCACTAACTGACCATGATAGTGGAGAAGGGAGATTGGGTAGATCATCTTTGGGTTTTTTGCTTCAGGTGCAGAATTGATGAGGTGGAGGAATGTGAAAAGCAAGGGCATAGGCATGTCTGTAGGGTGTGGGGTGATATGTTAAATTTATTGAGTTTAACAAACATAATCTATAGGATAGCCTTAAATTAGTTACTTAGTTAAGTCAATAGGTTTAAACTTTTTTTTGAACTTATTGATGGTAATTACCAATAATTAATGGTTACCTGCCAATAAAAAAGCTAAAATTTTCAATTTGGTATTATTTGAAAACTGATAGCAGCAAAGCTGTGCTACCAGATAGTTGTATAATTTGGATAGCCCTTATAAAGGCAAAATGGCGCTGAAGGTATTGTTGGGGAAGTATAAAAATCTGGCCAGTTGAATCCAGGATTAGGATTGATTTTTAAGGTTATACTGAACCAACCCTTTTGAGAGACTCAAAAGGATCAAATTAGTTAGATAACGTTAGGCCACCAATGTGCAAAGTTTGATTGGAATTGGTCAGTGAACTGTCAACCAAGGCAGTTCAAGGAGTGCTTGGGATGAGATTTGTGTGTGAACTGAGCTAAGGGCAGGATTCTGATTGATAACAGATCATCTGCAAGGTGCAACACCTAGCAAAAGGGTATATTCTCACTCAAAATTTTGCTGGGGCAGCAACTGGATGATTGATGGAGGGTGGAGGAGTGGAGGCTGCTATAGCAGCAAAAAAATCATTTGCACTTTGCATGGTTGAGGATAAAGCACAAAGGCCAAACAGGCAGCCATTCTCCATGTTGGCTTAGAAAGGATGAATGGGGTGGTTACATAATATGAAGCTTTGAAATTAGACTGCAGATCATCAGAATGACATGCATAATAGTATAAATAATATATTTTTTAAAAAATCATTATTTGAGGTGGGTCGACCTTGGGACAAATATACCACACCAAGGATTTTTTTTAGCTAGTACAGGTTTTGAACTCAAAACCTGCAAGTAGGGTGGAAGCAGTTTTACCTGCCCGGCTAACCACCCTTTATAAATAATATATTAATTTATTAAATAACATTTTGTACATATAACAAAATACCAAAGTATTTAAAGTATATATATAATAAAAAATCCTCTTATAACTAATAATATACAATTTTTAACCTACTACAAGTTAACCTTGGCTGTACTGTATGTAAATGGTAGAAATTACTTTATCAATAAACTTTAACTTAATCTAAAATAGCAGTAATAATAGGATTGTTCTTAAAACTTACTTTTACCGCTCGAAGTCACTTTTGAGCAATTTTAAATTTAAAGTTTTATTTATCCACAGCCATCTGCCCAAACCTATTCTTTGATGTCCTTGGCACCGCCGCCTGCCACCCCAGTGTGGGGCAGCAGTGAAACCCCACCTAGCATTTTCTGCCCTGTGGGCAAGCGCGTTCAGCTGGGCTTAAACAGCCCACCCACTGCTTCCAACCATTTTGTCCCCCCACAGGACTTAGCGCTCCACCTGGCACGCGTCCACCCTTCTCACCCCCGTCCTCTTGCCCTCCCTCACTCTGCCATTCACTATTGCCTCAGAGTGGACTATAGGTATTTGTTCCCATATGCTGATAAGGCAATTATTGAGCTAGCCACTGCGGCCTTTGCACCAGCTGGCTTTATAGACTTCCGCCCTTTAAGGGCTACTTTGACATTGGGTTCCAATCTGAGGAGGATGCTGAAGTGGCAGCACAAACTCCTCTAATTTATAAAAAAACCCCATTCTTACAACCCATACTCGCCTCCCTTCAGATGCCACACTGGTGGTATCCTTTGCAAATCTCCCATCCCACCTTCTACCCCAGGTTATGTATGACCAGTTGGTCGCGGGGCTCATGGCTTATGGCACTCAGCCCAACCTCATCTTTTCCATTCCATCTGGTGCAGAGTGCCTTGCTGCTCCTTGGGCAACAGCCACCATCATACCACACTACCCTACCATAGCCCAACAAATTCCACCCCACGCTAGTGTGGCTGCAGCACCTGATCATTTCTTTTGGGCTTGGGTTGATAATGGTAGGCAGATTTGTTCCCTATGCTTTGGCCTCAACCATGCAAAAAGAGTGTGCCCTCAGGCCAAGTACACTGCTGCAGCTTCGGAGCCTCCTTCTGGAGGTTCAGTATGGGGCACTTTGCTGCCCCCTCCCACCCTCCAATCTCATTCAGTGGGCCCACATGGAAAATCAGCCCCCCCCAAAACCTCCAGCCTCACTCTCCCACCTAAATCTACCCTAGTCAATCAGAGCAATGCTTGGACCACCATTGGCACTCAAGCAGCTGCCTATTTGCCCAATCCCACCCACCCAAATTCAAATGCCACTATTCCAGTAAACCAAAATCCATGGGATCTATTGGCTGAAACTGATGAATCAGGTAATGTCCTCATCATTAAGCATACAGGTCAACCTCTCTGCAAAGGCAATTATGGTTGGGCAGAATTTTTCCTTCCTGACTTTGATGAAACCCCTACCCCTCACCATTTCGCTTCTCTGCCCAATACAGCCCCCTTCCAAAGTGATCACCAGCTCACCTTAGCTGCGGTGGCCTCTCCTCATTGCCCAAAACTATGCACTGCAGTGGCCCAGTCAGTGGCTCAGCTCCAGCATGGCCTGCCCACCCTCTTCTTCCCCCCAACTTCCCTGAATCTCCCTGCAGTGACATTTCAAAACTATTCAATGATGCTGAAGTTGCTGTTATTAATGTCACAATGATTGCTTCATTTAACCCCTCAGCCAAAATCACCCGCCACAGTATCTCCCTTTTCACCCAACTTCCTGAAGCCTGCAAAGAAGCTGAAGTTCTCCTCGCAGCTTTTGTTGAAACACTTTCCCATCATTATCTTGATGTGGAAGAGGAAAACTCCTAATATGCTAACCTCAACCCCCACTATGCAGATGCCCCAATGCCCTGGCTTTCTGCTCTGATCTGGTACTGTAACTAACATCCCTTGATTGAGGTGGGTCTTTCTGAAAACCAACCCCCCAACCCCCTCCTCACCCTCTGCCATGGTGGGTTAGCAGTTTCTGCTTCCCACCTGGTTAGTAGTTTTGTTTTGTCATTTGAGTGTTATGTTTGGTACTGTCCATCCCCTGGTTGGCATACCTCAAATAAATTAAAATAATAGGATTGTTCTTCTTACTCTCACCTCTAGTTTGATCATATTAGTTGAATTAAATTAAAAAGATTGAATTGAATCAATATATCATTACCAACTACTTGGACACTTGGATTCAGAAACCACAATCAAGAAACTTAAATTAACTAGAGCCCCATGTGGGGCAGTATAGCACTGGACCACTGATACAATGAATATGTTACAGTGAATACTATAATTTTTTTATTATTTATTATAAATAATATATATATATATATATATTCACCAACCACTCAGTCAAAACCAATTAACCCATTGATTCAAAGTAAGAGTTTTTAATTTAAATTTTATATATTATAGTATATAACACAGATATATTATCACCAGCTACCATGCTATAGATTGTAACTACTAACCACTTAGCTAAAACTGTTTAAACCTAACATTTCAAAGTGTTTGTTTTAGTTCATATTTTATATAATAAATAGATAATAACCACCAACCAACCTGTTAAACCCAATTAAACCATCAATCAAAGTGAAAGTGTTTTAGATATTATGTATTATATTATTTTTTCTTTGATTTTAACATTTTGCTTTTTGATATCAACATATTTCAAATCAAATTCAACATTTTGCATTTTGATTTCAATATTATACTATAATTTCATCATTTTATACTTCAACTTCAATATTTTATATCTAAAAATTTAAATTTTATAATCTAATTTCAATATTTTTTGCTTTAGTAATTGCATCATATCTTGTTCTAATTACAGACTCATTAATTTCCTTAGCATCAGTGTTTTCTTTTGGTAGATTATAATTTTGACATAAGAGATATACAAATATTTTTTAAATATGAAAAAAGAGTGGGCAATAATATGCTTGCACTATTTATGCAGGAATAAAAATAAAATTATCACTAAATAAAGTGTGAAGAGATTAAAATATAAGGTGTTAAAGTTGAAGTATAAAATGTTGAAATTGAAATGCAAAAGTGTTGAAACTATTTTAAAAAATGTTGAAATTGAAATGCAAAGTGCTAAAATCAAAATACAAAATGTTGAAATTAATCTGCAAAATGTTGTAATTGAAGTAAAAAAGGTATCAAAACAGATAGATTGAAACCACCAACCACTTGGCTAAAATGGGTTAAACATATTGATCCAGGTGCATACTTTAGATTATATAGATGATAGATCCCACCACCACACAAAAATAAATTAAGTTTATTGATTAAATGTGTTATTTTATTATATATATAAGCAAATATCTAATGTAGAGTATACTCCTTTTAATAAACACATTGTATATTTCATTAAAATAATAATATAAGTGCAAAAAAGAATGAGGTTTATAAATTGTAACTATTTACCAGAAATATTTACACATTAGTCTTTTTAAGCTTTATTCAAGGTGGGCCGACCTGGGGACAGTACCGCACCAATTAGGGAAGTGAAGAAAATGGGAAAGGAGGATAAAACCTGGAAAACCTCCATGCACGGCGTATGATAGGCCAGGAACTCCATGTACCGCCTTTGCTATTCGCTATCTCAGTTTGGGGCATTGGCGCGCAAAACCAACACAGTCAAAATCGTCCCCTACCCAAAGTCCATTACCGGGATTGAACTCAGGAGGCAGTGGTAGAGGGTCCATACTCTACCACTGGGGTATCCTCCCTTTTTACACATTAGTCTTGATCAATATATTTTACTATGGTCAACTTAGCTTAACTATCTTTTTTATACACAAAATATAAAACTTAAAATCAACAGCGTAATTTTTGTATAAAAGTATAGATATTTATATATACTTTACAGCTTTTTTATGTCCACCTTAAAAAATATAGGTAAAGCATTTCTTGAGTAAAATTTAAATATTGTGAAAATTTATTTGAGGCAAGCTGATCAGGGGACAGACAATACCAAAAGGATCAAAGAGCAAAGATAAATAAAACCCCTAAAAGATGAACTATAACACCTAAAATGAGCAGATTAAAATAAACAAAACAAAAAAAATTAAAAGCCAACCAGGTGGGACAGCGGAGAACTGCTTTTACAACCATGGTAGAGGGGGGAATTGGATGGCTCTTCAATAGTAGAGGCATCCATGGAGAGTTGGTGGCACAAGGCAGAGAGCAGAGGCATGAGAAATCTGCTGGTTGGGGATCAAGCACCAGAGATCTTGAATAAAGCTGGGATGTCAAGACAGCTTAAAGTAACTCAGCAATATTGTATTTAGCTTGAAGATGGTGTCAAAACAAAGCAAAGGCCTCAAAAATTTACTTTAGTAACTTTTTGTAGTACCTTTGCTTTTGCATTTATTTTGCAGAAAGATGTGTTAGCCTTCCTATTGCTTTAATCTACCAAATCAAAAATAAGATAACCAACAAATACTTCCAAACCATTACTAAGTGTAATAACCAAGTAACATTATAAACTGATAGCCTAAAAAGAGATGCTGATTTCAATTAAAAATATAGATTGTTTTTAAACTTATATTTTAGTTTCTTTTATCTCATTAAGATATTTATATCTTTAGGGTAAAGAAAAAGCCCAAACCAGCTCAAAAAATTTATAAAATAATAAAGTATCTCTAAAAATTTGGTTTTGATTAGTAAATTTGTTTTTGAGATAGTATATCACTTACATTACATAGACATCAAATAGATATATATATATATATATATATATATATAATTTAAAATACTTTTAAATCAATTGATACAGAAAAACTTAATATATACTTATGATATGATTATATTAGTTGAATTAGTTGAAATGGTTCAAATCAGTTAATATATTACTAACCACTTGAATTACAAACCCCCAATCTAGAACCTTAAAATAATAGTTACATGGCTGAACTTTTATAAATGTTAACCAATCACCAACTGAATGGTTAAAAAATTTATCCTATTAAATTGATTTATTTGTTGACAGACAGACAATCAAACAAACATAAATTTTAATTTTTGCCAAAGACACTGATTGTTGATCCAGTGAACAAACATATTTTATTGCCAAAGACACTGTATCATTAATCCATTGAACACCACAGTGAGTATAGAAAAATAATTAAAATAATGTTTACTGGATCAATGATACAGTGTATGCCAAAAATAAAAAATGTTTATCTGTCTTTCTGTGTGTAATCAAATGATCTAGTTTGATAGCTTAAATTTATCAAGCTTTTTATTTTAGTGATTGGCTTACAAATAAGTATATTTTGCTATGTTTGGTAGTTTTAGATAGCGGTTGGTGATTAATTGATTCATAGGTTCATTGAGTTTACTGAGTTGCTAGGTTTGTCTAGATTTTCAATTGATTATGATAGGATAATTTCAATGTACATATGTATATATCTGTTTATCTATCTATAGTATATTTCATAAGATCTCAAAAATGAATGAACCAAAAGAAAATAGATAGAATTAACCCTCCCTATGCACACCTCTCACCTCACTTTCAGATACCCCCATGTAAGGAGAGTGTCTATAACTCTCCTGTTCCCAGCGTGGTAGTGCTCAGTGCACAGGCCCAAGCCAGGGAACTAGCCATTAGAATACAAAAATTATTGCCCAGCAGAGGGTGCTAGAGCAATAATAACTCAAGCAAAGAAATGCAATAAGTAACCAGCCAAAAATGTTGTGGTGCGCATGAAGAGAAGGGGTAAATGACCCAGAGTGGAGGGTACCTGGGTGAACCAATGGTGTATGAGGTGATAATTTTATTTTTTCCAAAATGGCAAGTTTAATGGAGTGCAAGACCTCCTCGAAAGGGTCCACATACAGGATTGTTTGGAATAACATTAAAAATGGTAAAAATGGGGAAATTTTTATTTGAGAAGTTGAACAAAAAAATGTTGGTCAAAGAAAACATATTTAAACTCAGATGGGGGAATATGGGAATGCTGCAGTGAACCCAAGCACTGACCCACCAATAGGGCAATGCTACCATCCAAATTAGTTAAATAAGCTGAAACTGACTTCACTTGAGTGATTGATTGAAGTTGGATTTGACCCAAACGCATTGTTTTATAAATGGAATGGGTTTCAAAACCCCATTCATTGACAAACCAAATGGAATTGTCCATAATCATTTGGTAGACCATACATTTTAACACCTGGACTGATGTAAGGGGCTGGGCAAATGGCATCCCACTAGTACCAACCTGGGCATATTTTGCCCATACTCAGCGTTGGTCTAGGGTATGTTTCAGGTCTGGGAGGCCCTGTAATTTCACCTTCTGGGCCTCCTGGCGCCCAGCCTTATCCTTGGGGTTGGTCCCCACTATGATGTCATGGGACCATGACATTACTCTCTCCTCCCAATGGGGCTAAACCCCCTCTAGGGGCTTGCACAAGGGAAAAGTTCTTGTGGGCAGGGGCCAATTTCATGGTGGCAACAGTCAGTTTGGTTTGAGATCTGGCAGCCTGGGGAAAACGCTCGTAGAAGGCTTCAATCAGATCTTGGGCATGCACACAGTTGTGCACTGGAACCCAACTGTTCTCTGCAGCGTTAAAGCCCTTTGAGGATACCAGGTACTCCAGTCTTTTTTTAATGTGGCAGGAGGCAACTATTTCTTCCACCTCCCACTCTGGCGCCCCATCCATGATATAAGTCTCAGGAGTCTCTGGTGGGGTTTTCAAACACAACATCAGTTTGCTCTCATGAAACACCAAGAAGATCTGTAATGAAGGGGGAAGATTTAGCTGGTATGAGGCATGACCCACCTTTCTAACAACATGTTAAGGGCCAATCCTCTTTTGGTCTAGCTTCTTGCATGGCTGCTTGATAGGGATGTTATGAGCAACAATCATCATGAGATCCCCTTCCTTGTATGCAGGACCCACTTGGCGCTTCCCATCAGCATTCTCCTTATACACTCGCATTGCTGCCTCCAAGCTTGTGGAAACCCCCTGTTGGACCTTCTTGATTGCCTTGACAAAGTCCACCACCGTTCAACCTTAGACCCACAGCTGGGCTCCATGTTAAAGGCTGGGTTAAAGCTATGGCTGGTGAAAAATGGGGAACAACCAATTGAGGAGTGCAAGGTATTGTTGTAGCTAAACTGGGCCATGGGAAGGTGAGAAACCCAATCAGTATGATCTGCAGCGTTCTAACACCTCAGAAACTGTTCCAAGCACTGGTTCACTCGTTCAGTCTGCCCATCTGATTGGGGATGATAGGCAGTTGAATGGCAAGGGCGAATCTGAAGAGTTTTACACAACTATTCTTAAAACATGGAGGTAAACTGAGGGCCCCAGTTGCTGATAATTTCTTGGGGTACCCCATGAAGTGCAAACACATGGGTGACGAAGAGCTTAGCCATCTCAGCTGTGGTTAAAGTAGTTCTGCAAGGAATAAAGTGGGCAAACTTTGTGAACCAGTCCACCACCACCATGATGGCATCATAACCATCAGAGGCTGGTAATTCCACAATGAAATCAACTGAGAGGGAAGTCCAAGGTCCATCAGCCTTTTAGACTGGACCAACAACCTCACTAAAGGTTGACAATTGGGTCTCATCTGGTTGCATACCAGGCACTCCTTGCAATACCGCCCCACCTGAGCAGGCAAGCCCTTCCAATTGTAGGTGTGACATATCAGCTCCAAAGTTTTTGCTTTCCCAGGATGACCAATGGTGATCCCATCATGATGGTCCTAGATGATTTCCTGGCACAGTGGTCCAGCAGGTACCCAGAGGCACCCTGAAACCACACCATCTCATCCTTTATGTGATAACCCCTGGATAGGTCCTCTTGATTTAAAACGCTCTTAGCAAGTACCATAGTATATTCGCCTGACAGCGGCTGAGAAAGGACAACCTTTCTGAACATAACATACTCCTCTGCGTTTTTTAGAGGTGCAAGAGCTGGTCCATTGGCCAAGGGAAGGGAAGTTGTGACAGAATTTTACTTAAATGAATCATAACCTGTGTGTTGTGCACTTCTAACTCCTTGGGATCAGGTGCTAAAGCAGGGTTGCAGCTCAAAGCATTCGCCAAACCATTATCCTTACCCTTGGTGAACTCATATGTGAATGCAAATTGGGCAAGGGTCTCATGCCACCAGGTATGCCGTGGGGTTAGGACATGATGGGCACAGTAGTACAGCAAGTCACGGTGATCTGTACATATATGGAATGGATGGGTAGAGCCATGCAAGTGGTGACGCAAATATGTCAGCGCCTCCACCACTGCTAGTAACTCCTTGTCATAAACGGCGTAATTCAACTCTGGCAGAGACATTTTCCTAGAAAAATATACCACCGGATGCTCTATCCCATCTTTGCCTACTTGTAACAAGGCAGCTGCTATGGCGAAGTTGGAGGCATCAGTAGACAAAAGGAACTCCTTTGAAGGGTCGACATAATGAAGAACAGATGTGGACAAAAGGGTGCACTTCACTGCTTGGAAAGCATCCTCCAAAAATGGGGGACCAATGAAGCACCTTGGCACCGCTAGCCTTGTATAAGGGAGCCGCCACCTCAGACAGATTGGGAGTGAACTTCTTGAGAAACGTACACATCCCCAAAAAGCTCTATCAATTCCTTGACCAAGGTGGGGGTAGGCCACTCACAAATAACCTTCTCCTTGTCTGGATTTATCATGTGTCCCTGGTCAAATAAGATGTTGCCCAGAAAAGTAACCTGTGACTTGAAAAATTTACACTTAGTAATCTTCAGAGTCAGGCTGGCTGCCCTTAACCTCTCCACTTGCCAAAGGTGTACTACATGGGACTCCTGATCAGGGGAAAACACCAGGATATCATCCATATAGGCAACCGCGCATACCCCCAACAAGTCCCCCAACGCTGCATCAATGCAGCGTTAAAAGATACCAGGGGCATTCTTGAGCCCAAAGGGCATGACTTGAAACTGGATGATCCCTTTTCTGGTACAGAATGCAGTTAACCACTCTTGTCCCTTTTTAAATTTGGATCAGATTAAACGCATTGAGGCAATCCAGCTTGGAGAAAACCTTGCCTTCTCCACATAGCTTGCAATCTGTGAATCCAAAGGGATGTTATGGAAGGCTGGTACAGTAACATTATTGAGGTTTCTATAGTCTACGCAGGGGTTTAGAATAATACCAGCCTTCTCAACAAAGAGAAGTGAGGAGCAAACAGGGAGGTACGCTGAAAAATCACACCTTTAGCGAGCTGTTCCTTTACCCACACATCCAACGCCTCTTCCTCCCAGACAGTCAATGGGTAAATAGGGGAAGATATATGCACCAGATCTACAATGAGCTTAAAGTCACAATCAAATTCAGAGTGCTCAGGAAGTGTGTTAGCGGATGCTGCATCAAAAAAAGATTCCAATCCCTTCAAACAGGACTGTAGGGGAACCTCCACAGAGGGCTTCAGCAAAGGGTCAAGCTTAAAAATGGGAATATTGGGCCACTGAGGTAATTTGCCGTGGGCGTTATCCTCCAATAAAGGAACAATTAACATGTGACCATTGGCCAAAGACAAGGATAGAGTGTTTTCTTTTAAATTAGTCCTGACGTCAAACTTTCTCCACCACTCTACACCAAAAATAATGAGGAACAAGAGGTTTTGGATAGCTTAAAAATGGTCAGACAGAAGATAGGCACCCGCCTGGTAGTCCACTAACCCCATGACGTTCAGTGTAGGGATACCTTGAGAAGCCCCACCTCTAACCATACCACCTGGTGAGTAACTCAACTCAAGGTAGTCAGCAAGGTCATGGTCAATAAAATTGTTAGAGGCACCGGTATCCACTAAAATGGTTGTGGTGAACTTTACCCAAGGGAATGTGAGGGTAGCAGTCAATAAGAATTATCCAGAATGGGATTTATCCAGAGCAGGAAACGCCAATACCTCCCCTGAAAATTCTTCCTCTGGTGTGAGAAAGCTTTCAGGGTATGTGTTGGAATCATAGAAGGGGAGGGATAGTGTGCCACTCTCACTACTGAGGCCACATATCCCACCACACCTTCTGCAGGTGCATATACATTATTATATTTAAAACAAAGTTCCTTTTCAACTTCCTGAGTGCCCCAGATCATGGTAGGGGTCAAACGTGGGTTCTCAGGGGTAATATGATATACAGGAATAGGGTCAGCATATATGCCATATGAGCTAATAAATGGCTCAGAGATAGAGACAAGGTTTTCGTTATAAAACGCGTTATTAGATGTGAATGACCCTATCCCTTGATCAGTGACTGAATGCCCAACGTTATCCATGGCCAACACCCATAGGCCCATCTGCACTAATTCTGATGGCATTGGCTGAATGCATGGGTGAAGGGAAACTCATTTATTTAATTTGAAATTAATGATTTTGGCAGGAAGTCAGGGAATCAAGAATTTCAGACCTCAAAGCATCCGTATCCAGCAGGTACAAGCATGAAGGGTGGATACTTTCCAGATGGAGGCAACCATAATAACGCTGAGTTGCTCCAACTGTCAGAAAAAAAGGAAACTGCGGTGCAGCTAATAACAGCTGAGTCCCACAGCTGGCGCCCACCATTTCCACTTCAGAAAAGTTCCACACAGAAAAAGTTTGTGCACATAAATACAAAGGGTTGGTCAACTAATGTAAGGAGAGTGTCTATAACTCTCCAGTTCCCAGAGTGGTAGTGCTCAGTGCATAGGCCCAACGCCAGGGAACTAGCCATTAGAATACAAAAAATTATTGCCCAGCAGAGGGTGCTAGAGCAATAATAACTCAAGCAAAGAAATGCAATAAGTAACCAGCCAAAAATGTTGTGGTGCGCATGAAGAGAAGGGGTAAATGACCCAGAGTGGAGGGTACCTGGGTGAACCAATGGTTTTGAGGTGATAATTTTATTTTTTCCAAAATGGCAAGTTTAATGGAGTGCAAGACCTCCTCAAAAGGGTCCACATACAGGATTGTTTGGAATAACATTAAAAATGGTAAAAATGGGGAAATTTTATTTGAGAAGTTGAACAAAAAGGAATGTTGGTCAGGGAAAACATATTTAAACTCAGATGGGGGAATACAGGGTTTGCTGCAGTGGGCCCAAGCACTGACCCACCAATAGGGCAATGCTACCAACCAAATTAGTTGGATAAGCCAAAACTGACTTCACTTGAGTGATTGATAGAAGTTAGATTTTCCTGAACAAGTTGTTTCATAAATGAAATGGGTTTCAAAACCCCATTCATTGACAAACCAAATGGAATTGTCCATAAGCATTTGGTAGACCATACATTTTAACACCTGGACTGATGTAAGGGGCTGGGCAAATGGCATCCCACTAGTACCAACCTGGGCATATTTTGCCCATATCCAGCGTTGGTCTAGGGTATGTTTCAGGTCTGGGAGGCCCTGTAATTTCACCTTCTGGGCCTCCTGGCGCCCAGCCTTATGCTTGGGGTTGGTCCCCACTATGGTGTCATGGGGCCATGACACTCATGCCTCTAGTTTCTGACTTTGGAAGAGCCAGATGCACAAACTCCTAAGTACCAAAACAGCTCCTAAAACCCCCTCCCCCTCCACCATGGTAGATTAGCAGTTTTCTGCTTCCTGCCTAGTTGTTTTTAATTCTTTTTCATCTGTTGTTTTTAAATCATTTCAGTTTGCTTCTTTATTCTTCTAATTTTATTTGCTCTTTGAGCCTTCAGTATGACTGTCCCTTGACCACTTTGCTCAAATAAATGTAGTTTTAGTAGTATATATATAGCTCACAGTTATGTAATTTATTTGATTGGTATGTAATTACTTTTTAGGCCTATCAATGGTTATTTACCAATATAAAGTACAAAATACTTATTTTGATCATCTAGTAAAAAAATATTGAATGGTAGTACCATGGCAAAGCACAGATGATAATGCTAGCTTGATACAACAAAATGAAAGGCGTATATGGCAACTTGTTTTATCAACAACTAATAAAGCTTAAACCAAAGGTATTTAATTGCTGTATAAATTTTATTCAACCAAAAATTATTCAAGGTGGGATGACCTTGAGACAAATATATCACACTGAGAATGTTTTCTAGCCAGTACAGGTTAAGAACTCAAAATCTGCGCTAAGGATGGAAGCAGTTTTACCCGCTCAACTAACCACCCTTTAATTAATTACTTTATAAATTTAAAGTTTATTTTACTATATCAATGTAAGTTAAGTCAGAACTAGTTATACATAAGTTTATATTTTAGTTTTTTAGAGTTATTTCATTCTTGATCATCAAATAATCTGGTAAGTAAAGTTGCACTCCATCTTATTTTTACTGTTTTACTGATTCTCATTCTAATTTAATACAGCGTTAAGTTTAATTAAGTTTATATTTTAGTTTTTTAGCATATATTCATTCTTGATCACTTAATTTTGCTCTGGTGTTAAAGCCACTCTCCATTTTAAAGTTCACTATTTAATGACTATCAAAACAATATAATTTAGAGTTAGATTTAATATGTTTGTATTTTTATTTTTAGAGTTAGTTCAATCTTGATTACTCAAATGAACTTGCAATCAAATTTTTTCCTTTTTTTTATACCATTTAATGTATTTTTCTAATATTCTATGTCTGATAAATATTTAGAAAATTTTTATACTTTTTGCTTTAGGGCTATATAAGCATTTTTCAGAGTTTTTTATATCTTTCCCCTAACCTTTCATTTTTCTTTAAAAAAGTGGCCCACATCAGGTTTGACTCAGACTTATAAATAACTAGATTGTTTAATCTTAAGTTTACTACTACTTACTTTTTGGTCATATTATGCTGCGGCAAGATTTATGCTACTTGTATAATCATTTTATCTTTGTTTTGCTAATTTGAGCTTTATAAGTATTAAGGTATTTTATTCTTTTTATATAAAATTGATCATAACTGAAATTAAACTGCATAGCCAATCAACATATAACATGAAACTGATTCATCTAAAAAACAATATACCAATTACAATTAAACTATATATTCTTTTTATATGTATGAATTTTTTTCAAGAGTGGTTAGCCTGGCAGGGTAATTCCTGCTTTCACCCTAGTGCAGGTTTTGTTAAATACACGTGAAACCTGTACTGGCTAGAAATTTTTTTGGTGTGGTATACTTGTCCCAAGGTCAACCCACCTCAAATACTTCTATTTTTTATATTTTATTTATTTTATTATAGCTGTGAAAGAGAAAATACAGAATATTCCATGATGGTTTTTTTAAATCAAAAAGCATTTGCGTTAAGATTTGCTATCTTTGGTTTATCTGTTTAGGAGGAGGTATAGTATAGATATACTTATATATATAAGATTTTATTTATATGATAGTTTTTTAAATCTCTAACCAAATGCCGCCTAGATATAGTAGAATAAATCCAAATAATATTTATAAAGATGTATTGTAGTAGATAGCAATTAGCAAGGTTAGTATATATAAAGTTTAGTATATTCATGTAGGTCCTTTAAAATCCATAAAACATTTTTGCTATGATTTTATATCTTTAGTTTTTTGTCTAGGAGTTTTAGTATAAATATACTTATATATAATAAGATTTTGTTTAGGGGGTGGAAGGTGAGTTGGTAGGGCATATGGCTACTAACATGAAGGTTGCAGGATCAGTTCCCTCCCTTTGCTCATTAATTGGGGTGCCAGCTGAAGGAAGCTATTGGCAGTTAGTAGGTCCAATAACACAAAAACCTTACCCATGATATAACTAGAAAAATTAAAGTCATGATCTGGAGGTGAAAAAACTTTCTTTGACAGAGTTGACCCTGGTCAGGTTTTATGTCAATTTTTCTTGCTTATGGTAATGCCTGTCCCCTGGTCATCTTGCCTTAAATAAAAAAATAAGATTTTTTTCATAAGATATTTTTTATATCATCTTCAATCAAATGTTGCCTAGTTTATAATAAACAAATGAAATCAACTACTATTTATAAAGAAGTATTGTAGTAGATGGCAATCAGCAAGTTTAGTATATATAAAAATAAATAAAATTGCTTAAAATTATCTGTTTACCTAAATAAATAAAATATATAATCTCCTATGATTGCAATCCAGTGCTTTACCACCCCACATGGGGCTCTAGTGTGTGTCTGCCCAATCCATAAGATAAACACTTTTATAGGCTATTTTCTTAACTATTTTGTTAGTGATTGGGCTATATTTATATAAGTTCAGCTTCATATTTAGAGCTTCTGTAAAAACTAATTTACTGATTTACACAATTGTGGGTTTATGAGTGATTGGTAGTAGTGGCAAGTTAATGTAATTCTATTTAATCAATTTAACTAATATTTAATAGAAAATAATGACTTGATATATCAATACCAATCAAGTTTTGATCACCACACACAAATTTTAAGTTGGTTAGGCTTTGATCAATATTTACTATTATTGCATCAGAACTCTAAACACTACTGCTTGATGAATAACTCTAAATTATGCCAACTAGAAGAGCTTAATTGATTGCATTTAATGTTAATTGATGAAAGAATGCGTTTTCATTAAGCCTGCTTCACACAGCCTCCTGCTTCATCAAATTAACCACCTAGGTTAGGGAGCAATTTGGCAACCTTGATATATTTATATATAATAATGTAGATCCCAAAGCAGAGACATCTTTATCTTTTTACTATAATAATTTTCTTCTATAAAAACACTTTTCATTTTTGTGACAGAAAAGTTGAACATGAGTTATACATCTTTTTACCCATACACTATTTTTTTTGGAAATCCTTGGTCTTTAAATGACTATCCTCCTAAAAATTAAGACATATCTGCTTTTTTTGCTAACTGGACAAGTATTTAAGATCTTAAGCAGTCTGCCTTTTTTAAACACACCTGGAAAAATAAGACAAAAAGGAAAAAATAAAGGTGGGGTTTTGTGAATTTGTTGAGGTGGATAATAAGATAAAAAGAGATAGTTAATTATCTTAGGACCTTTAAGAAAAGCTTAAGGTATTCAAATTTTGGTTACCTTCAGATTTTGCTGGGAGCTACATTTTATTTAATGCACTGCTAGATGAAGAGTTTATATTTCATTGTGGAGCTGTCCTTCATCCTTCAGGTTTAACAGAAGATGATTTCAAGAATATCAAGTTACCTGTCATTGCCATCCTATCAAAGGAAGAATTAAGACTGGTACTTTAATTACTAAATCTTATATTATTTTTTACAGTTTACATTTGAAATGCACCTTGATTCCAAGCATAGTTTATGCAAGGATTGTATTAACCAAACCCATAGCTTTTATACAGCACATGTGATGGATCAGGATCATCCTGGTCTGCACATTTATCTAGTGGATGAATTCTCAGATACTGATATGAATCCAAAGGTTGAGTTGGAGAATTCCGTGCTGAAGGAGGAATAAATTGAGAACAGGGTCATGGGTAAACGTTCAGAAATTTTGGAATAGGGCTGATTGGCCTAATGCATGACTGGAATCCAGAAAATCTCTAAATCATGATTCACTGAGATATAGAGATTTTCATATGATAAACTGGTCACCTGATCAAAAGCCTGGGGTAAAGTAGCCTAGTCAAGTGAGCTTTGTGATTCTATAAAAAGGGAAAACAATAACTGATAATTCAGTTTCATTTTATAAGAAAATTATTGTTAAAAGCAGAATTTATTTGCTAGCTTAAGAAAAATTTTAAAGTTTGTTTAAAATTATTTAAAACTAATTTGGAAAAGATGAGATTAACAATTAAGCTGGCTAAGGCGTTGGCTTCATTCACAGCACTATTATGGAGTCAGACGCTGCTGCTCATGTGTAGCATCACCATAATAGTATTCTAGGAATACATTGCAACATCTGGGGATGTCACGCAGTTTGGGGGTGGATTTTCTTTTGGGGTTGTCAGTCATGTGGTTGGGGACATAGCTAATACTTCCCAACTCCTTTGGCATGTATTGGCACAAACCCGCTTGTTACATATAACAAAACTCCATACCTTCCTCTCCATTTTATGGGGCCCCTGGAGGAGTTGTAGCATCATTTTGAGGAGTGGAACTGAGTTTTGTTAAATATAGTTATGGTGGGGTTCTTGCTGGAATTTCTGTTGCATGAGTTGGGGCAATTAAAGGGAGCGGCAACCCTGCAATCTGTGGAAATCCTGGTAAAAGCCAAATCACCTAACAGTTGTGTGGCATTGTCCATGGAGGCGCTGGACAAAATTCACCAGGTAATCATGTGAGTCTGCTTTTAGGAACCGTTGGCACAGGCAACAGGAGGGGGATCCCCTTTTTTGAACTAAATCACCCAGGTGGTGGATGTGTTACCTTCAGAATTGGCAGGATGGTTGCAGGATCTAATTAGGGAACAGGGACGATTGCCAAATTCAATTGAGGAGTGCATGGGGTATATCAACTGTGTGGCATCTCCCGATGAGGCATGCTCAGTGCTCCTAATGGTTAGCCAGGTGCATATTATGGTGGAAATATGCACAGATTTTTCACCCATTGGAAAATGTAGTCCAAGAAGTGGATTCTCAATTTTTCCGTAAGTTTCATCATGGGTTGCAGGCATATTTGCTGGCAGCTTTGGTGGTGGTGAAGGTACATGGCACGCTGGCAGAAGAGGTTGCATTAGCATTACAAATCAAGACGCAATTGGTTCTGGTCCAGGACTGATGTGAGGGATTGACGTCACCAGGGAAAAAATAATCCCTGGCAAGTGGTTGTACTGGTCAGGGGGACTGGCATCCAGCTTCAGGAAATTTTGGAAATGTACAAGGTGGAGAACGCCAATGGGAACAAGGAGGAGACACATAAACTGGTGAGCTACAGGCAGGGAAAGGGGAATATGCCCAAGTATTCATCATCTGAAAAATTTCCATAATTTAAAGAGCAATTCAAAGATAATCACCTTCTTCACTTTATCCACGTTTATTTATTTCAGTATATTATATACAGACAGCAGAGTGAAAGGAGAGATGGCCCTGGTAGTTACTGGTACAGAAGAGAACTACATTAAGCTTTCACTGGCTGAGCGACCAAATTTGCAGACTAAAAGTGACCAGAGGTGGTTTTTGCTGATGCGGCATGGAGGGCTCCCTTGTGGTGAGTGAGCCTCTTGATAAAAGTATTGCAGGATACATTTGGGTTCTGTTAGCAGTTCTGTGCAATCAAAAACTTGGCCCATCTGGTGTTGCTGGGGATGCGATGGTGGCATCAATTTTGGCCCCAGGTTTATTACGTTTCATTTTGTTACATTGAATATGAGGATGGGGCTGCCAATGAGGTGTAGATTGCAAGTGGGAGATAATAAGTCAAAGAAATACTAAGCCTAGGTGCCATGCAGGAGGTGGAGTTGCTGGTGGATTACCTTAAGTTTGTAGGGATATTCAAACCAAAAAAAGATTTGCCATTCTCTCATGGGACCTGTTGGGACACAGGGGAGCAACTCCTAACCGGTTCATTACTAAATCAGGGCCCCAAAAACCCCAGCGAGTAAATATGCCTTAAAGGCTTAGGTAAGATAAAATAGGAAAAGAGATTGCAAGAAATGGTCCTTTATTATAATAAGCCTTGAGGTATTTATAGGACCTCAAGGGTAAAGAGGGATTGGGAAGGGAAGGATTAGGATAGGGAAAGTGTTAGCATCAATTGCCAATGGTGAGATTTAATATAAACAGTATTAAAAATACAAGGCAAAATGTGATTATCCTTGGCCTTAGTTGCCAGTGAATCCCAAAAGGGTTACTTGATTGGGTGCAAGAGTCAAAATAGGATTTAGCCACAAACTGATTGTTTCAACACCCTTGGCATAAGTTTCCAGTGTCAAACTATTTAATTGTTATTATTGGGCTGATCCCCAGTACTTCAGATTAGGCTCAACCCAAGTTAATGGAGAGCCCACTCTGGCTTTTGTTCATAGGTGAGTCGTGACCTCTATTTTAGGTTTCCTTCAATAAAGGGTGGAATCCTGACTGGCCTTGTTGGGACTAAGGGGTTGTAGACCACTTGTCCTTTTATTTTTAAGGCTAGGAGACCTGAGTTCCTGGTTGCTAATTATAAATTTTTACTTTCCTTGGCCAAAAAAATCTTCACCCAGGATAAAGTTCATTAAGTGGTAAATCCTAATTATGCGTTTGTCCCTAATTAAATAGAGGTAGGCCAAATAATTTGAATGGAAAAAAGAGTAGATTTTATTTACTAAGCAACATGATTATATGTGAGATAGGGGATTTTTTCATGTAAATCTCCTAACATTCTAAGCTAAGATCTATACTCATTTACCAACTGTGGATTCTGAAGCATATTTTTCACATCTGTCAAACAAGAAACAATTGCCCCATAGATCAAGTTTGAACCAAAATATTAGGGGATTTTGGGTAAGCAATATTTGATCGCCCAAATCAGGGTTTATCCCCAATATTGAAAGGCCTTGAATTTCATCAGCGATTATCCCCAATAATGATTTCAACTATTTCATTGGATTGGGATTGATTCTCATTAAAGACACATGGAAATATCTGATTCTGGAAGAACTTGATAACTCCTTTTCTATATCTTGGCGCAGGGGAAAAAAGCTGGAGAATTTGAATGTCTATGGTATTTACCACCGTGCCCTGAGTGACCTCCACAATTAAGTGTTCATTACTTGTTTATAAATAACTTTGTAGGGCCTCAAGCAGTTGGATTCCAATTCGTTATCATGATATCCAGATCAATGATGGTAGAAAAGGACTAGATCACCTGGTTGGAAAGTGTGCAAATGTTCATGTGTGTTGTTAACTTAGTTAGTTTCTCTATTAATGGTATCCAATAAATTTTCAGAAGCTAGGGCCTGAAGTCAGATAATTTTATTTGGTGATATTTTACATATTAACTTTGGGGGCTTTGGGGGAAACTTGATTTAAAATGGCCTGCACTTTAGAAGGCAGCTTGGATTTTTTTTCATACAACACTTGGAAAGGCAACATCTTAATTATTTGATAACATATTCCTATAGGCCAAAATTGCACTAAGAAAATATTGGGGCTAATGAAGGGGTTGGTCATAGCCATTTTCTGGAAAGTTGCCGTTAGAGTACCATTTGCCCACTCTACCATTCCATTGGTTGCAGGATGGTATGGAGTGGAAAAGACCTGAGTGGATCCCATAAGCTTGGCTAAATCATTCATTAGTGACGATCAAAAATTCTGACCATTTCTAGAGATAATTATGTTAAGGTATACATGCTGGGTGATAATTGATTATATAAAAAGTAGCGGTAGCTTTTTCTAAAGCATAGGGTAGTGATACAGCTTTGGTTACTTAGTTAAATGATCCACTGCTTGAAGGATGAACTGATGATCATTAGAGGCTCAAGTGAGGGTTCCCACAATATCAATAAATAATGGTATGGAAGGGCTCACAGGGTGTAACCACTGGATGTTGAAGCTGAGGTTTAGATCCATATTGACTTTTAAATACCAGGCAGGACTCTAAGACATCTTGGATTAAGACAAGCATTCCCTCCCAATAACATTGATTCTTGAGCCACTAGTAAGTTTTCTGAATTCCCTCATGGCCGACTTTCAGATGTCCTTCCAATATGATGTCAGTTTGAGATGAAAGTTGTAGATAGGGCAACCATTTTTGAGATACAAGTTTGTGCAGCTTGTCATCTTTAACTTGGAGATTAGCCAATTTTTTGTTAATTATTTTTGAAGGGTCAGGAATTTGTCTTTCCATAAATGCAATTGAGTTAAGAGGTCGTAGAGTTGATTTGTCTCAGGGTCAGTTAGAGTGAATATGAGGAGCCTAGATAACTGTCCACATTTTGGTGAATGGGCCCTAGCTGATGTATAAATAGAAAGGATTTAGTTTTGAAGTTTTAACGCCCATTGGGCTAACCTCCCATCAGGATCCTTCATTTGTTGCAGCCAACACAAAGAAGAATGTTTAGTAATTAAAGTATAATGGTTTCCATATAAATAAGGTTAGAAATGCTTAATAGCCAGTAGAACTGCCAATCATTTGCACTCCATAATGCTATAATTGTGTTTGGCTCTGGTTAAGGTCTGGTTATATTAGGCAATGAGATGGTCCACTTATTGACATTGTGCTGAAATAATATAGCTCTAATAGCTATATTACTAAAAATTAATAAAATTAGAAAGGCTTATTGGAATTAGGATGTATAAGTATTGGAAAAAGGGAGAGATTTAGTGTGTATTAGGTCAAAGGCCTGTTGTTGCTCTTCTCTTTATTGAAAGGTACACCCTTCTTTAATAAATATACTAGAGGCTCATAGGTGTTGGCAAAGTGTAGAATAAACTGGCAATAATATTCCACCTTCCCCAAAAAACCTGAACATCACGTAGGGATTTAAGGGAGGACATCTTGGAAATGTCAAGGACCTTGTCCATCAGAATACTCCACCTTTACATACTTTATGGCCCAAAAAATCCATTTCACTATGAAAAAAGGAGCATTTGGTAGCTTTAGTTTGAGTGAAGGTTGCTATAGCTGGAAACTTGTTTTAGTTGGGCTATGTTCTCAGTGAAGGTACTCAAAAAATGGTAATATCGTTAAGATAAACTAGCACACATGAGCGTTTAAAATATCCTAAGAGTCCATCTATGGTGCGTTGGAAGGTGGAGGGGGCGTTACATTCCCCTGCGGCATTTAAGTGAGTTCAAATATTCTTCACTTGAGATAAGGGTGCATTTCTCACAATCTTCAGGTGTTAAGTCAATTTGCCAGTACCAATTGGTGAGATTTATAGCTGAAAATAGTGAGAACATGACATTAAGCATAAGGAATAATTAATACATGGCAATGGATAGCTAACCTTTTGGGTAATAGAATTGATTCAACAATAATACATGACAACATGGTAAACACCGTCATTTTTCTGAATGAATAAGAGCGGAGAATTTCATGGGCTTTTATTAGGCACAAGTAACCCTGCTTCTAACAGTTTCCATAACTTTAGGGCCACATGAGCTTCCTTGATTTTAGATTTAAGGTATGGCCAAGATTTGAATGGATGGTGAGCCTCAATCTCAATTTGATGACTTACACCTGACATTTTTTCTGTAGTCACTTGGTACCAAGGAAAAAATATCGCAATACTCATCAAGGAGATCTTCAATGTTCTACCGTTCATTAGTGGTGATATTGTCTTTAATTCTACTATTGGCCAGAGCTATTGTGGGTGAGGGGATCAAACCCTAAATCCTGTAAGGAGTTAAAACAACTCACATCAGTAACCTTTTCTATAGGACATAGTTTTACTTATGCAATAGGGGCATACTGAGGGACTTGGAGGGTTTAATTCATCAGGTTCCCAAGTAAAATAGAGATAGCTCCCCATAGATGGGATCCAAAACCCTAGCAGGTCACCGCTTTTTTGATTGAAGGTTTATGTGTCCACTTAGCTCCAAATTTGATTAGTTGGGGCAAGAATCTGGATCCCAATACCCACAATAACTTTGAGTCAGAGGGTATTGTGATAGGATTAGGGCATACAAAAAGATCCCATTTTGACATCCACAGCCTCTGAGGGTAACTTAGTTTCCCCCTAAAACTTGTGTCAAAAAGTTGACTGTTGGCTCTGCTAGTGTTTCAGGCCAACCAATATAGAGACTGGTTGGCCCTTTGCAATTTCGTCTTCATAGGCGTACCAACCCCCTATGTGTCTGCGTCCAACCCACCAACATAGCAGACCAACTTCACCTTAACCCCCAGAGTCCATGGTGTGCCCTGGCGAGTCCTGCCCCCATCCTGGGCAGCCAAGGCACTCCTGCACTGCACCCCGCAGGGCTAACGGCCAGTCAGCGGTGTTGTTTGTGGCTGGTTGGCCAGGTTCCCACTGGTTCCTCCTAAGGAAAAAGGTATGGGAGCTGGAAGCGTTGGCTACTCCAGGCGCATCACCTCACATAAACTTCAGGGATCTCCATTCCCATTTTATATTAACCTAGCTGACAACTACAAACAATTAAAATAGAATATGAGAAAGAGATATCTTTATTTGGAGGAAATAAATGACTATTTATACTATAGGCTACTTCACCTATTAAAACCCCATAGCCATCCAAGCTGGCACTTTGTATAAATCTTCAGTCATTCATGGTAATGTTTATCTCCCAATCTGCTCATCTGATCACCAGATATTAAATTAGGTCAATCCAACCTTGACACGAGTTTCTGGTCAATTATATATAAATTTAATAAATAAATACAACTTCAAGCATCCTCAGAATGAGTTACTGGTGCTCCAAATTAGCAGTCAAACTGTATTTGGACACTTGGCAATAAATTCATCAGTTTTCCACCAAAAATTTCTAAAATTGATCTTTAAATGGGAAATTGGTGGTGAATGCAGATTCCGCCAAACCTAAATCAAATCAATAATTATAACACTAGATAATATCAAACTAGGTGACTAGCTGGCAATATTGCCTAAATAGCTGACACCCCTAATTCTGATATTATTAGGAGGAATTCATTTGGTTAATTTCTTATCATTCCCCCCAATTAACCAGATGATGTTTTTTGAGAGCGGCCCACCTCAAAGTGGGACAATCATACCCAGTGACCCTCAAAGGAGCGCCGGTCTGAATCAGTGGCTCTCACCACCTCCTAACCTGTCCTCCAACTACTTAGACAACCCACTAGTGGAACCCCCTATAATGAGCACCACTGTTTCAGAATCAACTGTGGGCTCTGCTAGTGTTCCAGGACAACCAGTATGGAGACTGGTTGGCCCTTTTCTATTTCACCTTCAAAGACATATCAACCCCCTATGAGTCTGCGTCCAACCACCAACATGCTGACCAATGAGTTCACCTTAGCCCCAGGGTCCGTGGTGTGCCCCAGTGAGTCCTGCCCCAATCATGGGCAACCAAGGCACTCCCATGATGCCCACCATCCTGACTCTTTACCAACCCATCTGGGCATGCCCCAGTGATTCCATCCCCCATCTAGGGTTGCTATGGCACTCACAAGCTGCGCCCTGCAGGGCTGATAGCCAGTTATCAATGTTGTTTGTGGCCAGTTGGCCAGGTTCCCGCCAGTTCCTCCTAAGGGGAAGGTATGGGGTTGGAAGCATCAGCCATTCCTGGCACATCATCTCACGGCAACTTCAAGTGGAACTCCAGCCCCATTTTATATTAACTTAGCTGACAAACTACTAACAAATGAAATAAAATATGCGAGAGATCTTTATTTGGAGGGAATGAATAACTATTTATACTATAGTCTACTTCACTTATTTTAACCCCTTGGCCATCCAAGCTTCACTTTTAATAAATCTTTGGTCATTCATGGTAACGATTCCCTCCCAATCCGCTCATCTGATAACCAAATATTAAATTAGGTCATTCCATCATTGGCACAAGTCGCTGGTTGATCATATATAGATTTGATATAAAATACAACTTTGAGCATCCTCATCTTGAGTCACCGGTGTTCCAAATTAGCAGCAGAACTGTATTTGGACGCTTGGCAACAAATTCATTGGCTTTCCACCAGAAATTTCCACAATTGACCTTCAAATGGTCAATTGGAAGTGAACGCAGATTCCGCCAAACCTAAATCAAATTAGTAATTATAGCATAAGATATTATCAAACTAGGCGATTATCCAGAAATCACGCCTAACTAACTGACACCCTTAATTCTGATATTAATGAGAGGAATTCTTCTGGTTAATAATTTGACAACTTGGTATTCACTGTTGCTAATGAAAGATGGGTATTTGAGGAGATATGTTTATTTTTTAAAGCTTTTTTTTACTTTTGAGGGGAAATTCAAATGCTAACAGGATCCAATAATCTAATAGGGACAAGTATTTTTCTTTATGGTCAATAATGCAGTTAAACTCTCTCATAAGTTGGACTCCAATAAGCAACTCATAATTATCATTTTCTACCATAATAGCGGAGCAGTAATTAAAAGTTTCCTGAATTAAAGAGGTAAGGCGGAATATGCCCTGGTTGCCTTAGTCAACCAATTACCTGCCATCCCATATTCAGCTCTGTTGATCAAGTCTGGAGCCATTTTTATTTTCTGAATAAGTCGGGAAAAATAAAATTAACTGATAATTCAGTATTAATTATTGTTAAAACTTTAGCCTTATGAATTACTACCTCTACTCAACCACTGTAAGTGACGAATTAAGAATTTATGGCTAGTAAACTTTTTTTGGGGATTAGTAGAGAAGCAAGTGGAGAACTTTTCTGCGGCCAAGCTTGGGGTTGCTAAATGCGCTTAAAGATTTTATCTGCTAAAACATAACTTTAACATAAAGGAGCTGACCTCCAAGACTTATTTGGATTAACTGACCAATATAAAAATATGAAAGCTGAAGTTCTTTATTACCTTGAATAGAAAGGGGTACAACATCTAGTACTAAAAAAAAGGGGTACAATAATTTCCACAGGCGCAGCTAACACAAAACATCGTAAGGTGCTGGGCTCAGAACTAGCGCTAGAACAAGGGTCTTGAGGCACTTGCTTTTCAGCAGCATGGGGAGCCTCCTTCCCCATAATGACTGGTCTTTTGTCAGCTTATGTTGAAGGATGTGACAAAAGTTCACAGTATGGTAGTTTTTCCTGAAAAAGGTGCATAATAAATTCAGGGATATGTAAATTAGGAGGTGTAGTTGCTGACACTTGGGGCTGAGGATTATTATTATTAAATGAGAGGGACCAGTGGGTTTAGTAGGTCGGCAGAAATCTCCAAGATGGCTTCTTTGATATAGAAGAGAGACGTCAAGTTAAACTTCACCATTTTAAGATAGAGTAAAATATTGGACATATTTTTAAATGCTGAAAATGATGCAGTGATATCATCATCCAACGTAATATAATTCTCTGCAACCAATGTTTGAGCCTCAAGGTAAAAATGGTGGGTGAACTCATTGATGGTCTCTTTCCAATTAAGGCATACTTCCAAAAGGTTTGTTTTTGGTTAGCTAAAGTTAGGTCGCTCCCAAATTATAAAACAAAGCAGCCTTGATTGCATTCCAAAAATGGGAATGCATTAAATGGGGTACCATAATATCTTGAGCCATGCAACTGAGACAGTTAGTTAGGTGTTTGAGCCATTGGGTGTCAGTGGCTTCTTCCATAGCACGTTTATAAAAAATAAAAAAGAGAAGATGCTCCCTTCTACTGTGACGTATTTATATTTGAACAACGCTTTAAATGTGCCACTGAGAGGAATTAAAGGCCAAACATTGTAAAAAGACACTGGAGTGCATTTTCCCCTAAAGAGGAACTGCTATCACTGGAATATTCGTGAAGATGGAGAGCGTCCACTTTACTATTTAAGTCTTTAATATCTTTAAGTATTTAGTCTAACCAATCATGGGCAGCACAAAGGGCTGATTCTGTGGTGACAAATGAGGTTAACTGCCAAAGTTTTCTTTTTAACTTGGTAGTTGCATCTTGAAGTTTGATTTAGTGTTGCTCAATGATGAGCATTCTTTGCTCCAACCCACGTATCATGGTGGGTATATTTGCCAAGAATTTAAGGCGTTCATGATCCAGGGAGGGATCAGACGCTGAATCATTATTGTTAATTATAGTAATAGTTTCGCCGTGAACTCATAGTAAGCCTGGCAGGGTGCACCAGTTTTTCTTGGGGCTAAGGGTTGTAGACCACTTTCCTTTTATTTTTAAGGCTAGGAGATTCAAAGTAACTGGGTGCTGGATTATATGTTTTTACTTTCCTTTGCCGTAAAATCTTCACTAAGGACAATGTTCCTTAAGTGGATAATCCTAACTATGTGTTTGTCCCTAAATAAATAGAGGTAGGCCAAATAATTTGAATGGCAAAAAGAATGTAAAGTTTATTTGCTTAGCAACATATTTTATATGGGAGATCAGGGAGTTTTTCTCATAAATCTCCAAGCGTTCTGAGCTAAGATTTATACTCATTTACCAATTGGGGAGTATGCAGCATACTGCTCACATCAGTCAAACAGGAAACAATTACTGCATAGATCAGGTTTATCCCAATATTAGGGGTTTGGGGTAAGTAATATTTTATCTCTCTAATCATGGTTTATCCCCAATATTGAAAGGCCTTGAATTTCAGTGGGAGCATCCCTGATAATGGGTTTAACTCTTTCATTGGATCAGGGTTGGTTCCTATCATCTGACATATGCAAACTTCTTATTTGGGCAGGACTCTTAACAGGCCACTCACATTTTTATTTTGGTTTAAGGAGGGGTCCAAAATTCCCCCCAGATGCCTAATTTATCTGACTAATAAATGGGCAAAGGCTGCATTAGAGGAGTATGTAAATTTGATGTTGAGCAAGGGGCTAATCAAACTGTTAAAATCTGCCATTATACCCCAATGTTACTGGTGTCCAATGCAAGTAGATAAATATGGCCATGCGTGGACTTCTGATGGCTTAACATGGCTATGGAGCGGGTCCCTTACACTATGCCATTAGTGGAGGACATCCTCCTGATGGTCACAGGATGTGACATCTTCGTTAAGCTTTATCTGGTGGACGCTTTTATCCAAGTACCCATAAAACCAGAGCACCAAAAGTATACAGTGTTTAAATGCATATTAGAATGTTCCAGCACTGGATAATGCCATTCAGGATATTGAATGCCAAGCAGAGTTCCAACGCATGATTGACTGGGTACTGAGTAGGATAATCGCCTGGTGTTGCATCATGTAAATGGATGGCATCATTGTGTTTTACTGTTCTTGGGAAACGCATGTAAATGTTGTGCAGGAAGTTCTAAAATTGCTGGATGAGCCAGGATTGCAGTTGAAGCCTTCAAAGTGCAATTTAAACAAACAATAGGTACCATTACTGGTAGATGTCATGTTCAGAAAGGGGCTCAGGTTATGCCTGGACAAGCTACAGGCGGTGCATGTGTGGAAAGTCCCATGCGGATTGAATGGGTATAAGGAATTTTTATGAGATGGTGAATTTCCTCAGGCAGTCCATGATAATCTATTAAATTGGCCCTGTTGCTTATGAAGTTGATGCAGGATATGTCATTTGTGTGAGGGAAAGAGGAGCAGTCATACAATAAGCTTAAGGAGAAGCTCAATTCAGCGCCTGTCCTCTCTCATCTGGACTTCAAGAAACCTTTCATGGTCAAGATGGACGCCTTGTTTTTTACCGTGTGGGGCAGTATTATTACAGAAGTGGGAGGACGGTCTGTATCACCCAATGTGCTTTTTTAGCCAGAAGATGATCCTGGCAGAAACTATTTATCTAATATATGATGAGGAACTATTATTGGTGGTCTCAGTTTTGCAGGAGTAGCACCATCTGCTGTATGCCTGGCACCTTTTGTGGTATGAATGGACTATCAAGCACTGGAGTATTACCATGAGCTCAGGAAGATGAATCAGCGCCAAGGCTGTTGGCATGTGGAGCTAATCCAATATAATTTTTGGGTAGATTATTGGCTGAGGGCAGTTAAAATGTTTGCGTATATTTTGTTGAGTCATGGCATGAGGCTGGCATATGAGAAGATGGAGTTTGAGGGGCTTAACAAGTCTACCGTGTTCTAATCAAACCAATTTGCAATGATGGTAAGTGAGGAAAGCAAATTGGGGAGGAAATCTGGAGGAAGCAGAGGAAGTCAGCATTTGGTCATCAGTTTATGGGCTGAAACAGTGGAAGGCCAGCAGCACGGTCACCATCAGATGTATGGGAAGAAAAAAAGAATCTTGTACCATGATTTGCGACTGTTTGTTCCAAATCTTGCATTACAATGAGAGATAATGCAACCACAAATGACCACCCATTGGAAGGCCATCTAGGGGTTGAGAAGATGGATGAATTGGTGTAGCAGAACTATCTGTGGACCAGACCTTAAAAATATATTCTGAAGCAAGTGGAGGAATGCTTGTTTTGCGCTTAGTTGAAACTTTAGGGAAGCCAACCATGCATAAATTAGTCACACTCCAAATGCTGAGTCAACTGTGGGGATTGGTTAGCATTTACTTCATCATATAGTTAAAGGTTCAGGGGAAGGATGCAATAATGGTTATTGTTGATAGGCTGACTAAATAAATCAATTTGTTTCTGTGTACCTCTAATTTTTCAGCCAAGGATGCTTCAGGGATTTTTATCAACTAGATATTTGCTCAACATGGCCTACTGACTGAAATCATTTCAGATTGCAGACCCCATTCATATCGAAATTCTGGTCAAATTTTTTTAGAAAATTAAAGGATTCGCCCATGTAGGGCTTTGGCGTATCATCCCCAAACTGATGGACAGACAGAGAGGGTAAACAAGATTTTGAAACAATAACTTTGGTGCTACGTTTCAGACTGTCAAGAAAATTGTGTTACTTGGGTCAAATTGTCCCAGTTTTCCATTAACAACCACTGTCTGTAATTGACAATATGACCCCATTTTTTACAAAGCATGAGTTAAATCTTGCAATGGATGGAGGGTCAATTGGTGAAGTGTGCCAGGGGGTGGATGAGTTGTCCCACAGATGATGTACATTTGGAAGAAGTTATGAGGGAATCTGGAGCGCTTTATGGTGTAGCAGAAGTGACACGTGGACCAATAAAGAGCGCTGGACCCATTGTTCATTCTAAGGGGATTAGATGTTGATGGCGACGAAAAATTACACCATACTGGTGAAAAGTTGGAAGATTGGACCAAATTCTTTGGGTCCATATAAAGTAAATTGGGTTATCAATAAGGCCACATACAAACTGGACCTTTTGAAAGGGGTGAAGACCCATCTAGTCATCCATGCCTCACAGTTTTGAGAGTTCTGAGGTTGAGGACCAGAGCAGCCTGGGCTATTGAGCTCATGGGAGGAGAATAATCAGGAATACAAAGTTTTAGATACTGAACAAGTGATGGGTGAGAGGCTGGCGACAATTTTTGGTGAAATGGAGGGGGTATACAGTGGAGGAGGTGGCCTGACAGATTCTGGAGGAACGTGCGTGCTAGACCAGAAAAGATATGTGATTTTTGGCTTCACAAGATGGTGATGTAATAGAACGGCCCATCCTGATCTGTACATTGACCTAGTAAATGAAATATCAGATTTTGCCATGAATATGGAAGTCAAGTTGGATAATTCTGTGCTGAGGTGAGACGAATCAAGAATGGGGTCATAGGTAAGAATTCAGAAATTCAGAAACAGGGGATGATCTGGCATAATGTATGACTGGTGTCCCAAATTCTCCAAATCATGAATCACTGGTATATGGAGCTTTACTTATGATGATCAGGTAATCACTTAAAAGCCTGAAGTAAAGAAGCCTAGATAAGTGGGCTGTTTGATGCTATAAAAGGAAAAACAATAACTAATAATTCAGTTTTGGTTTTTAAAAAAATTATTGGTAAAATTATAAAATATTGGTTAGAACAAGAATCAATTACAAAATCTAATTAAAGTTATTTAAAAATGAATTGGAAAATATGAGATCAACGATCAAGCTGGCCCAGGCGTTGGCTTCATTCTCAGCACTATTGTGGATTCAGATGCAGCTGCTCATGTGCAGCATTGCTGAAAAAGTAAATTGGGAATACATTGCAACATCCAGGGATGGCGCGCAGTTCAGGGATGGATTTTTGCCAGGTTGTTAGCCATGTGGTCGGTGACATAGCTCATAAATCCCAACTCCTTTGTCAAATTTTGGCATGAACCTGCCCATTACATCTTGAGGCTTTACACTGTCAAAGCTATCTCTGAATGCTTAACTGAGGCTAACAAAGACAATGCATCATTTTTCATATTGAAATTTATTGCAAGTTTTATTAGATCCAGGCATATTTTCCTTAATTTACCTTTTCTCTTCTGATAAAAGCTTTTAAGCTTAATTTATGTTCTTTTTTGAATTCTTTTGCTTTTAAGGATTATGACATCATAGTTAACTTTTATAGAACTTGCTTATAGCTGTCTCAGTCTTAAAATTTAAGCCTTCTTGTCAGCAATGATTTGCAGAAACCTAGTTTTAACTATTTAGTCCATCATGTATGTACTATAATTTTCATAGTATCTTGCATAATTTAAGGTATATGTCACAATTCTGATATGATTGGATGATAAGCCCTAAGATGATATGGCAGAATGGATGGAATCCGCTGAGTTTGATATGGGTTATGATTATTTGAGTGCCTCAAAATGAGGTGATATTAGGTTGTTGTGAAATCGCCTCAAATTATGCAATTGTAAAATTAACAAATGAAGAATTGACAGAACCAATGAAATATGCAAATTGAATTACTAAGCTATGGAAGCGGTATCATCCAAAGTTGCTACAATATAAGCAAGATGAAATGATTGAGAAAGTAGATTGTTAATAGTTTATAGCGAGTGGAACAACAAGGATCCGCTGTACTTATTTTAGTAAATAAAAAGAGTGCAGTGGAAGCAAGTGCTCCATTTCATTTAAAGTTTATTGTGTTGTTTCAAGGACGATGATTATCATATTGTTGGTCCTTATTGCTCAGTGGGTTGAACTCTGTGCAAAATCCTTTGGCGTATCTCTTGAATACTGGCGGTTTTATAACAGTATACTTGCCGGAATTTAGAGTTTCTAGCTGGTGTGAAACATGAGGTCTGATGCTCCTATAAATTTTGATCTAACTGCAAGTGTAATATGGGTAATATATAATATAACCACCATATTAATGAACGCCTCTGCTTTCACAGAAGATACTGGCTTTTCCTAGAACTATACATATATATCAAATTTTATAAAAATAAAATTAATGCACAAATAATTTTATTAAATAACATTCTGTCAGAATCACACTTTTTTTAAAAAATATAATTTAAATAGTCCGCTTTAAAAAATAAAATATTCTAAAGTGCACCCCATTAAGAATGAACTTTAACTAAGATAGTTGTTGGGAGTGGTGGGATACAGCTTATATGAATGAAGTTAGGGTGGCAAAATATGCATCATCCGCTCAGGGGAGTTCTGCTAACATGCAAGCAACTGAAACCGCCATGAGAAATGAACTTTTGGACGAGCTACTATCTGATTGAATTCCTTCTGAATTTACTAAAACAATGGTGAAAGATCTTTCTAGTTGAGGATTTTCTGAACCTGGAAAGTTAACTGGAAAAGATTGAGCTCAGCGAAATCCTTCTCATTCTGCTGCACCAACTCAGAGAACCTTGTACTCTACCTGATCCCAGGCCTCAATTAGATTGATAAATAACCCTAAAATAAAAATGAAGTTCTCATTTTAGTTTGAGATTTTGCCTAATATTCACTAGTGATTTGCCTATTTATAATAACAACAATTTGCCTTGGGGTCAACCAAAACTGCCAAAAGTTTACTCTAGGGGCTAGTTAGTCCTCTAGAAAATTGCTCTAGAGTTTTCACAACTGATAATTTATGGTATTATAAGGCTTGGCCTTTGAAGATCATAAAAAGTTTAACAATAGTCAAATTACTTATAAATTCTAAACTTGAAACTTGAGCTCAACAAAGCAGAACCTTGATAAATTTTAAGATTCTCAATTTTTATCAATAAGTTTATCTATCAGATATCCATAACCATTATTCAAATAAAAAATAGTAATATGTATAATAGTAAATATGCCTTTTAACTAGCAGTATAATCATACAATTAAGTGTAGGTGGCCATCATTAAGTTAGTATGAGATGAAGGTTAGCCATTCATTTCCTACCATTATTGACTACCAGCTAAATTAACTAATATTAAAATAACCTTAATTAAAATAACACCCACCCTAATCCAAAATAATTGGACTAATCAAATAAAATAAATAGATGGTGATCAGACAGATTAGTGGTATAATTTGCTCAGTAATTTATTATTATACAGTTTGCAGATGGTGATTGGTCTATTTAATAGGTCTTATTTCTTTTAAATGAGTGGCTAGTGCTTTTGGTTGATTTAATATGTTTTATAATATTTGTTAATGGTTATGTTAAGTCAATATTTTGATCAATTAATTCAATAAGTTTACCAAGCAGTTGATGATTGATCAATAGTGTATGTTCAATTGGGTTTAGTCTAGTGATTGGTGGCTTTTAGTTGTTTTTTGTCAATTCATAGTCAATCACTTTTTAAAATTAACAATGGCCAATTACCAATATAGATCTAAAATAGTTTTTGAATCAATCAGTAAGAAATAAATACTAAATGGTAGTACTGTAGCAAAGCATAGTGAAAATGGTAAATAGATAAAATCCACCAAAGGTACATAAAGTAACATGTCTTCTCAACAACTAATAAAATTTATACAAAAGTATTTGAATATCTGTATGTTTTGGCATTTTTATTTTTACTAAATCATTAATAAAAGTTGTTTTTTGAGATTAGTTTTAGTTGAGTTTGTATATTAGTTTTTTATGTTAGTAAATCCTTGATCACTTAAATGATCTGGTGATTAAAATTTCCTTACTTTTATTTATTCATGATATACCTTTTAATATTTTTTCATCGATATTTTTAATTAACTAACTCCTAAAAAGGAGGTTTTCAATTTGACCTGCATATATATCTAAATTTTGTTCATGCATTAAATCAAAACTAAGTGATCAAATTTGAATGAACTTTATTTGATGTAGAAGGATGCCATGGTAGCTCATTTCAATTCAGAAGGATTGGTCCAGTATCTGACCAGTAATTTAGTTATGATATGTATATGTCTTATGGCTGAGGATAAGTTCAAAATTTTGAAGTATGAAATATTGTAGCATGATAAGCCTATAGTATTGTAGACAGTCATTAGTAAATTTAGTATATATATGAATTGAACTAATTAAATATACTAATTAAATAGTTAAATTTGATAGTTTAGATGGTTGTTAGTAAGCTTAGTATATAATTAACCTAATAAATATTAAAATATTGATATAGATTAGGTTTAAGTATGGTTGCTGGCTATCATTAATTTTAATACAAGATTAGACCAATTAAAATCAGCCAAATAGTAAAATATAGGTTTTGTATATGCCCATTGTTAATTTTAGCATATAATTGGGCTAATAAAATCAAAGAATTTACTATCAACCTCTTACATAAAATCATTTAGCCTATTGAATAAACCAAATAATATTAAACCGCTCAGCCAAAATAACATATCAATTCTGATTACAGTCATATATACCATTTTTACATCTTGTATATAACTCTGATTAAATTTCTATGAGCACAAATAAACTAGTCTACCCTTTATTATTTCTCCCTATTAATAAAATCTTTGTAAAAAAGTTTGGTTATTTTTGGTCCATGATTAGGAGGAAGCATGCAACAAACATATTTACATATAATTAAAAATTATATATAAGATGACTTCTTAAATCACTTTCATTTAAATGCTGACTAATTTCAAATTATTCAAATTAATATTGTATTTATCTCAATCAGCCATCTGGTTGCTGTTGCTCACAGATTTAGTATAAGCATATCTATCCAATCACTTAAGTAATCTAAATATCCCAGTTGTCTTCTTTTAAAGTTAAATGATAAACATAATGATATCACAGCATTACAATAAATAGAATGTTACAGAAAATTGTATAAAGATACCCAGCTAAGTCATATACATACTTGTCAGATTCTGGTGGTTGAATCAAAAATAAACCTTTCAACAACCATCAGATCAAGTCAATTTTCCTCCTAATACTCAAGCTAACACCCTAATTCTCACCTCAAAGCCTATTGCAACTACACGGCTTGGGATGAATATCTTAACATCAATTAGATCAAGTACTTTATCAAAAAGCTCAGGCCAAATATGCTCACAAATTATGCCCAATTATCACTGCACCAAATCTTGGCAATTGGTCCCAATTATCAGGAATAATATCAAAATTTCAGTATACAAAATCATTTGGGACTAGCCCAAAGTTAACATTTAAAAGTATCATGGACAATCAGATGAATGATATTGTAATCAATTTCCCACCCAGGGCGAAATTCATATGTCAATCCACATAATCAGCATGATAGCACTTGCACATGGACCACCTAAAAAAGAGTACCTAGTGCTATTGAGAGAGAGGCCCGCTGACGTCCCAATTAGGGGTACATCATCTACTTCAATCATTGCAAGAATTTCACAGAAGGTGTATTTTGTCAGCAGTAAGTTGAAAATCTAATCAAGAAGATCCTAGGATAATTTTCCACGTTTTATTGCAATTTTTGTCCTTAAAAACCTTCCAATTTTGAGAGTGTTTTGCCACCAATAAACATAAGAATAGATTTCAGTCTTATCAGTTCAAAGGTCAAACTGAGGTGGTAAAATATCTGTAATCTTTTGTGCTTGAATGTGGCCAAGAGATGCTCAAGAGGTAAAAACTCTGGTGCCTGGCTTAATTAATAATTATCAAATAAATACCTTCTAATAAAAGGTGTTTATTTTATCTCTTTTCTGGTCTTTATTCTAACTATGGAGAAGAGTTGACAAGCTGGAAACGCCAAATCCACAGCATTTATTAAAACCTGCCTTGAAAGAAGTTCCTGTTACGTTGGGAAAAATATGCCCAAAATTGACCAGAAGAGTAAGGGCTATTTTAATTTGCCTTGTGAGTTTCTGAACGGTCCAAATACTGTAAGCCACTGGAAAAATTGAGGATCAATTAAAGGAACTTATCCCAATTAGGCATTCAGGATAATAGTTATCAAGCAAGCGATCCTCAAAATTTCACAACTGGTGCTCACTCAAAACTGGTAGAAACTCTCCAAAATGAATTCGCATATTTAATTCCTGGCAGATTTAACCAGATGAGAAAGCATCAACGAGATGGAAAATAGAAATAAGGCAATCTCAGATTATTTTAATACCAGCCACCAAGGCTCTGAAGCGTGTACCTCCTACTCCCTGGATCTTATCACAGTGGGGGAGCTCATAAAGATAAAACCAGTCCAATTGATCTTATATCTGAAAGCGTAAAAGCTATGCTGGAAACTCCATATCAGAGTTTTAGGGTTGGTACTTCACAAATCGATCCCTCCTTTGGCCTGTTCTAATACCTTAAGGATCAGGCGCTCAATATGAAGATATATATGAAGTACCATGATGCAACCGTGGCATCTATTGCCAAACGTCTCACAGGCTTTCAAGCAACTAATGCATTCCTGGTTAGCTTTGTTCAAACCTCAAATAAGCATACCCAGCGAATCATTGCTAGACAAATCTGGAAATCATGGAAACCTACCATGTGCAAGGAGAGGAACAATTTTCTTAAAATACTATACTGGACAACTATATTCCAGTTTTGCTGAAGTCAAAAAAGCAATTGTGGATAATACTTGACTTTCCAAAGAAGCTCATGGAAAATTAAACACCCTTGAGGAGCTTCTAAATGAGGAGCCCCAAAGATGGCTGCAGAACTTCTTGCTCAGCATGGGCTATCACATGAATGGGTAAAAAACAGAATAACCGCTGTCAAAAACTGGAAGCTCATTCTGATTACTTATTGTCTCAGTCAGAACAACTTACCATACATGCCACTTCTGACCAAAAAAATTACCTGAAGTTAGTTTTAAAAGTCAATGACTTCAAGAATTATGTTTGAGCTGAGCTGGTTACTGTTAAACTAAGACTTAGAAGACCTTGCAGCAAAACCAACCATCCTGAATAGGGATGAAGAGGATGCCCATATCAAAGAAAATTTTTCTAAACTTTGGACTGTGGTGTCAAGATTGCAGGCCAGAAATACTGAAATTACTCAGGAGAATTGGGAACTCAGAATGCAATTAACTGCAAATTTCCAAGGAGACAGTATGACCAAAGATATTAAAAGCATAATGACCAATCAAGCTTTATTCAAAAAGGAGTATGTCAACCTTAAAAGAATTAAATCTTCAAAAAGCAAGGCTGCCAGTGTCACCCAGCTTTGACAAAAAAGAAATAGGAAAAAGCTCTGCTTAATCAGCCAAGAACAGCCTGGAACATTATCTAAGGGCCGTTTTAAAGCGTCAGAATCCAGTATTCAGAGCAATATTATGGAATTGGATCATTAGAAATTGACACCAACGCAGAAACTGATATTTTGAACATCCATTCTATACCTAGAGTCCTGGCATCAATCCTGACTCCAGATACTCCCCAACAGGAAAGAGGACCAATTATGAGCGATGATACTCCAAGACATTCAAGAAAAAGTACAACCCCTATGACTGAAATAGGGCGAGATGACTTCAAACAATTGAATTTATCAAAGTTTAATAAGGATGGGTGTTATGAAATCAGCGGTATCAATAGATATGCCAGCAGATTTTGAACAGGGTTTGATCCACTGAGAAATCAGAACCAACAATATGATGATCGTTGTCCATGAAACAACAATATAAACCAATACCGTGGATTCTTCTCTATTCCACTTTTTCTTAACTTACTCAACAACAACCCTCCTCTTAATCGCCAATCTCGCTTATATTACAGCGGCTTGGATGACACCACTATCATATCTTGGACTATTAGGTTCCACCAATTCTCCTCATTTTGGCTGATTATTCTCTAATTTGCTATCTCCCTAATTGTAGCCGATTTAATTTGTATTCATCAAATGCCAATATCGCCTTATTTAGAGGCGATCCAGTAATTAAACCGTTATATACAATAAAACCCATTAATTTTAATATCGCCTCATCTTAAGGCACTTAAATACTCAATCTGATGTCATTTTTGGCGGATTGAGCCCTAGCTGTCCCATGATTATCATTCAGTCATATTGGAATTGTGACATTATCCCCTCCTTGACTGGATGATAAGGCTCCTATTGCTTGTATGGTTGGAGGAACTTCACATGTACTCAGTTAATGATCTGACCACTTGCAGGATCCTTGATGGTATAAGCATCAACCCCAGTTTTCTCTATAACTTCGAACAGAATAGTCCAAATACTGGCCAGCTTGTGTCTCCGCCTGAATCTATGTTGATCATGGAAGAGAACCATATCACCATCCTTGAATGTCACCAACCCACTATGACATACCTGATTGGTAGCCTGATTCCTAATCTTCTTGGCTAAGCTGAAGGAATATGCTTTAGTTTGCAGTCTGATCAGAATGTTCATGAGGTTTGTCAAGTAGCGGTGGGGTTCCATTCTGCCAGTGTCTTCTACACACAAATAAAATAACGCTGAAAGAGCCAGGTGTCAGCTGTATAGTAGTTAAAAGGGATTCTTCCCCGTGGCAGAATGATAACTAATGTTATAGGCAAACATGGCAGTGGAAAGAAGTGAACTCCAATCAGAAGGGCGATCCATTAATAACTTTTGTAGTATATTCGCCAAAGTTCCATTCATCCGTTCAACCATTCCATTAGACTTGGGGTGGTATAGGGTCATCAGAACTCCATGGATACCCATAAGCTCATTCAGTTTGGGGAGGATGTGTGAAGTAAAGTTGGTTCCATTATCAGTGAGAATGAATTGAGGGCAGACATGGCACTGAATAATGCATTCCATCATGAACTTTGCTGTTGTAACTGCTCACAAATCCCATATTGCCCTTGCCTCAACCCACGGGGTCAAGTGGTTGATAGCCACCAGAATGTACTTACACAAGTTAGCTCCTGTTGGCAAGGGACCAACAATGTCGATAGAGACTGTATGCCAAGCAAAGTGAGGTTTCACTAACGGTATGAAATCTTATGGCAGAATGGATACTCCACTTGGCACTGATGGCAACAGGAAATGGTTTCAAACACATCGAAGTTCATACTTTCCCAATATTACTGAGGGCGCAAAAACTCCATTGTCTTGCGCACCCCACCATGTCTAACTACCTTGTAGACGCTCATAATAATTACTGGCCGTGCTGAGGGTCGCGGAAAATTCACCATAGAAATGCTGATCTGCTTATACAATTCTCCATTCCGTTGGAAGGTTCTGTTCACATTTCATCCAACGCATTAATCACTTGGGGTGGTTCATCGTCATACTTTCCGCTGAGCATTTTGTCAAACATTATGTCACTTATATCTGCTGTAACTGCAATTGTTGGTAATCTTGATAAGCAATTGGCGTTTTGGTGCTTTGCTCCTGGACGATGAAGAATTTTGAAGTCATAAGCTTGCAGTTTAAGAGCCCATTGGGCTAGCCGCCCCTCAGGCTCTTTCAAGTTTTACAACCAGTGCAATGATGCATGATCCGTTACAACCTTGAACTTTACTCCATGCAAGTAGACTTAGAACTGCTTATATGCGTAGATCACTGCTAAGCACTCTCACTTGGTTACAGTGTAGTTTCATTCATGGCAATTCAAGCTACGACTGCAGTACGCCATGGGGTGCTCCTCCCCCTCATTGTCCTTCTGAGACAGGACCGCCCCAACAGTGGATATAATGCATACATCTGCACTATAAATTCCTTATTGAAATTAGGGTAGCGTAACATGGGCGCACTAATTATTGCTGTTCAAAGTGTATCAAAGGCACATTGACGCTGTTCCATCCATTTGAACATGACATCCTTCTTTAGTAGCTCAAACAGTGGACCTCCAATGCAACTTAAATTGGGTATGAAGCATTGGTAATAACTCACCATCCCCAAAAACACCTGAATATCCCATTTACTAACTGGCTTAGTCATCTTCTGGTTAGCTTCCACCTTGGCGGGTGGGGTCTCAGCCCAGTAGCATCCACTACAAAACTGAGGTACTCTAACTGATCCTTGAAGAAGTGACATTTCTGAGGCCTGATTTTGATATTGGCCTCAGCCAGTCGGCGAAATACCTCTTCCAAATGGGTAAGGTGTTCAGTGAACGTGAGAGAGAAGAATTTAATATCATCAAGTTACACGAGTACACATGACAGCTTCAGATTGCCCAGAATGGTGTCCATTGCTTGTTGGAACGTAGCTGGGGCATTACATAGCCTTTGCAGCATCCGAGTAGGCTGGAAAAGCCCTTTGGATGTGATTGCTGTGCACTTCTCCTGCTCCACTGGTAGCAACTTGATTTGCCAATAACTGGATATCAAGTCCGTTGCCAAGAAGTAGCGGGCTCCACCTAGCTGATCCAATGCATCATCAATCCGCGGCAGAGGATATGAGTATTTTTTGGTGACACTATTGAGCTTCCTATTTTAGTCAATTACTACGCGGTTAGTACCATCCTTCTTTTTAACAATTAGGACAGGCAAAGCCCACGGACTCTTATATGGTATGAGCATTCCCTGCTCTAGCAGCTTGTCAATCTCCTCAGTGATGACATCTTCAACGGCCCTTGATTGGCGGATTGGATGAGACCTGATGGGAGGATGATCCCCAGTGTCCAGTCTATGAACCACCCCTTGAGCACACCCCAAATCATGATCGTCAGCTGCAAAAACCTCTTTATATTTTTGAAATAAAGCTTCCACCTGAGCCTTCAGATCTTTGGATAACCCAGATAATTTCTCCTGCGGTACAACCACCATCGCACCAAGATGTAGTTCTTTGGCAGACCAAATTCATCCAGAGAACTGAACTCATGAACCTGGTTGATCTCCTCAACTGGGGTCAGATGTAAATACGCTATAATCTGATGCCAGCGGATTTGGATTGATCTGTTCTGAAGATTTGCTATCAATATCTTGATCTCCCCATAGCCTAGAAGTATGATGCCTGGAGACACATGGGGCTCAAGCCGCGATTTCTGATAAGGCTCAATGTTCTCCCCATAGATCCCAGATGGCACTTCCACCTCTAACTCAGTATCTATTATTAATTGGTGTCCAGAGGGAATAGATATAGCTCCAGCTGCCCTAAGCGGTATTCCCTGATATTCATATAACTGATGGGGAAGGGCCCAAGTTTTCCCTTTTAATTGATGATAGCGCACTGGATCACCCCATCACTGTAGGCAAGATTGATTTGTCCCATATGTACTGAATCCTTTGGCACTCCACTGGAGGTAAAATAGATTGGGATCTGATGTCCCAAAATAATGAGGGCCTCTTCCATCATGTCAACGACATCCCCATAGTGTCGCATAAAAGCAGTCCCAATCAACAGATCATGGTTGCTATTTGGTAATACTACTGCCGGAGCCACCACAACAATGGATCTGAACCGCAGGGAAGGTGCTATATGCTCCTTCAGAGACCGTGGTTTCCCCCCAGAAGTCCCATACACCATCCAGTGGTCTATGTCAGATTTTAAAGATAACTTCGCCACCAACTTAGTGGAGACAATGTTGACAGGAGCGCCTGTATCAATTATAGCTTGTACTCAGGTTTTGGCTACCACAATGTCACAGTAGGTGCACTCTGAGTAAGATGAATGCCAGCTATTTACTACATGTACATTCACCGGTTCACATTTTCTCAGAGAAATTTATAGTACTCGCACTGACTGTAGGGTACCTTGTTATAATAGCATCCAATGGAAGGGCGACTTCTACTCCTCATAGAGACAATGCATCTGCGAACAGTTCTAGCTGGTCTGGCGGGCTTTGGTCAAACATTTGACAAGCGAAAGGCTTTGGCTGCTCCAGAAACCTTGTGTCCGCAGTTATTTGACCTGTATTTGAGACAGCACATTTACTCCCCCAACTGGCTGTTGGTAAAGGGAGGCATCATCATACTGGGAGGTTTCTGCTGCACTTAATACAATAGCTTCAGGTGGGATGTATGAATTTGAGATAGTGGAAGTAGAAGTCCCATCTCTACTCCGCTCTGACTTTTCCCTGATAACTTTGATCCTGTTGTATGTAAGGGATCTGTCAATTAGGGCACCATCATCCCATGTGCTCAGTGCGACCGCAATTTAAACAACTTACTCCATAGGTCCTACATCTGTGCTTAATATAGGTTGGCTCACTTGGAAGGGTATTCCAAAGATGATTGGCATGACCAGACCCACATTGGTAGAACGCCTGCTGTCAATAAGCGTATTTAAGGCTAAAGCAGTAGTTGGTCAGTTGTCAATTGGCAGATATGGGATGGAGGTTGGACTGCGGTGAGTATCCTGGCGAAACTTGCACCAATTGATTGATTCCCCCTTATAATTAGGGTCAGCAACAGCGACAGTGTGAATCTGTTTAATGTTGGGTGGTGGGAAAGTGACACCTAAGCGATGTACAAACTGAACAAGTTTAAGAAGAGGTACATCGGGCTCCACCAACAGGGCCATGACGTTGAAAAGCTCAGAGTATGGCTTCACCGCAGAGGACATAGCAATGCACACATCGGATGCAGGTAAAATCCCTGCCCTGATCAACACATGGGCTTCCACCATAAAACGCTCAGTGAATGAAGTGAGGGTCTCATTTTGCTGAAACCCAATGGTCAAGAACTCAGCTTTCCTCTGCAACATCTTTGCAGTTCCGCCAAACAACCACAGCACCGGCTTCTTGACTTCTTGGTATGTAACAGAACTATCTGGAAGATAAAAAGTGACTTTATCAGCACTTCCGGCATCCAGGGTTGAGATCAACAATTTCACCCTTCACCGGTCCAAGGTTCCTTCAGTTGCAAACTCAAATCATCAAAAGAACCCATGAATATTTTCATCACAATAAAAAATGGCGGCAGATTTTCACTGCAAACTTCCTGGAGCAGCGCATCTTGTTTTTTGAGCACAGTGTCCAATGCAAGTTTCAATTTCTCATATGCAACATCCCAGCGTCTTGTGCAGATTCCTTATCAGAGCAACCAGACTGCAACATTGCGAGCAACTGTGTTTTTATTATTTTTTAAACTGATCAATGGGCCCCCTGTAGTGAACACAACTGTTATGAAATTGGCGGTATCAATAGATATGCCAGCAGATTTTGAACAGGGTTTGACCCACTGAGCAATCAGGACCAACAATATGATGATTGTTGTCCATGAGATAACAGTATAAACTAATACCGTAGATTCTTCTCTATTCCACTTTTTCTTAACTTACTCAACAACAACCCTCCTCTTAATCACCAATCTCGCTTATATTACAGCGGCTTGGATGATACCACTCTCAAAGCTTGGACTATTAGGTTCCACCAATTCTCCTCATTTTGGCTGATTATTCTCTAATTTGCTATCGCCCTAATTGTAGGAGATTTAATTTTTATATGTCAAATGTCAACATCGCCTTATTTAAGAGGCAATCCAATAATAAAACCGTTATATACAATAAAACCCGTTAAACTCAATATCGCCTCATCTTGAGGCACTCAAATACTCAATCTGATGTCATTTTTGGCGGATTGCGCCCTAGCTGTCCCATGATTATAATCCAGTCATATCAGAATCACAACAATGTGAATGTTAACTCTTTTATCAAGCTATTTAAATAACAATGAGGGTAGCATCAGACCATGCAAAAGGATCATCACTGATCAACTCACTTGATGCTCATAGCTGTGATCTCATCATGCCCTATTTGGGCAACAATTGGTCCTATATGGATGCCAAAATTGCAGTGACAAAACATTTTGGAGGGCCTGAGAAATTAGAAACCCAAAAAGAGCTTTTCTTAATATTTAATTCAAGCAGAATGAGACTATTAAGGACTTTGCGGATAGATTTTACCAAGAAATGCAAGTTCAGCATGGGTGTAATGCAATAGATAAGTTTGACGCCAAGATTGCAATGGAGAACGCAATTATGCCCTTCTGTGAACTGCACAATGTCATGCTGCCTTCATTCAATGGAAGCTAGGAAATCCAAGAGCTTACCAATTACTTGAGAAGCTGGTCACATAATTTCAATACTCCTATCTGGCCAAAGATCAGTAGAAATCCCGATTTTCAGGCCCAAAAATCAACACTATGTCCAACCAGGGGAAAGATTTCCATAAAAGAGAACCAAAAATTTAAGGAAAAACAGCAAACAGGGCTGATTACATGCCATAACTGTGGCCAAAATGGGCATTTTGCTTACTGATGCTACAGACGGTCCAACAAAAAGCCTGGAGTCAAAGTTGATGTAGAAATCAACAGTGAAAGTGAGGCGGGAAAAGAGCAGGTAGAGTAGAGGTGGAATGCTCTTACTCACTGATGTGTAAGCCATTCCACCTGACCCTGGTGATATCTTTAGAGCCAAAGATATTTCTGAAGATAATCTACATCATATCGTGGCTAATGATGTCATGATGGTCACTACTTGGGCCACAATAAAAGCAACTAAACCCTTGAAATTTATTAAAGAAGCTCAAGAAGAAGTATCAAAACTTTACGCAAAACATATTATTGATCAGTGTTTAAAGCTTTACCCCAGATATCCAATTAACCTACTCAAGCTTAACAACGTTCAAGTAGCTATTCCCATGAAGACCTTAGCATATAAGTTTCCAGATATTTGCTTAAGCCTGAAATCACAATTGGAATTGGGCAGCAATAACAGCATTCATACAATAAATACCTCTGAAAACTACTCTGAATGTACTTATGTGGACATAGAAGTAAACAAGGTGCAAGTTTAGGCCATTATTGATAGTGGTGCTCCTGTCAATATAGTCAGCACAAAGATGATTAAAAAACTATAAGTTGCGCCCAATGTTGCCCACTGTCAGGAATATGGAACAGCTGGAGCGCATACAACTAAATAGATGGGCGCATACAGTACCCTACCTCTCAGATTCAGATCTATTGTAGTAACAGCACCTGCTATAGTATTGTCAAATATGAACTATGATATCCTAATTGGGACTGCTTTCCTAAGAAGATATGAAGTTGTTACCAAACATAAGGACGATACTCTCACCATTCTTGTCCACGCTATTCCACTTTACTATAACCAGTATAGGGTTTTTGAGAAAAAGTAACTCAGTCTATTCATAGATCTGGCCTACAAAGATGGAGTCATCCCAATTTAGTATGTCAAAGCGCGGTCAAAGATAAAAGCACTAACCACTCATATCAATGAGCCAAATGGCATTCCGCTTGGATCAATTAAGAGCATCACTATACCATCTGGAGAACAAGTAATTATCCTGACAGGACAAACAATTAATATCCTGGAAGGACTTTATGGTGAAGTATATCAACCATGGCCTAAATATCAATATGAACCAAACATTGCCCCTGATATTATCATTCCTGGCCATGGAGAAATGAACAATTTATGTGTAAACCTGCAAAATCAGCCCATCTCCATCAAGCAACAAAAAACAATCACATTTCTACATCTGATCCCTACCTGGGAAATTCTAAAATCCATGACTTCAGAACATTTGTTGAATTAGGGCTCCCCAATAAGGACCTACTCATCATAAATAATGTTGTCCCTATGGCCGATTTAAGCAACCTAAACAACTCTGAGAAAGGCCAAGCTCTGGAGTTATTCTTTAAGTATCAGGAAATATTTGCACAAGATGATTTTGACTTGGGATGTGCTAAGGGTATCACCCACAAAATTGATACCAGAGATCATAAACCCTTTCAATTACGCCAGATTAAATGCTTGAAATCATCAAAAAAAGCTGTATCCAAGGAGAGTAAAGAACTTTTAAATTGTGGTATGTTAGTACCTTCAAAAAGTCCATGAGAAGCACCAATTTCTAATTGTGAATAAAAAGGATGGAAGCAACTGAGTAGTCATTAATTATCAAAAGTTAAGCAACATCACAAAAAAGGACTCATACCCTCTGCCATCAATTGACAATGCCTTGGATAGGCTAGGGGGCGCAAAGCTCTTCTTAGGAATGGACCTTATCAGCAGGTAATAGCAAATAGATCTTCTCAAAGAGGAGCGTGAGAAATGTGCAATTATAAC
>JAKSZP010018896.1:0-66154 GCA_022478985.1 Massospora cicadina | reverse complement strand
ATCAAGTGTAACTTGGCGTCAGGGGGCTTGGGTGCCTCGATCTGGAGGGACCTGGGCGGCCCAAGGGAGCACCTGGGATTTTGGTAAATTGTGATAAAAGGTAGTGGCCCACATAGTTGGAGACCTCCCCAAAGAGGTCCGCCACCAAGTTTGCAAAAGGAACCATGAGTAAAACGTAAAATAACGGGTAGTTTTATTTAATAAAAGTTGACCAACGAGGAATATTGGTCACAAAAAATGTATTTAAAGTGGGTCAGGGAAATTAAGGTTCTGCAGAAGTGCGCCCAAGCCTTGACGCTCCAATAAACAGATGCTTCCATCCATTTTTGTAAAATACACAAAAAGTGCCCTCACTCAAGTAATCAATTGAAGCCATATATTACCCAAACTTAAAATTTCATAACTTGAATAGGATTTGAACCCTTGCTCATCATTTAACCGAATTGAACCATCTTTGTTTGTAACATAAATCGTTCTTTTCAGTGCCTGGGCCAAGATAAGAGGCTGGGCGTTTTGCACCCCATTAGTATCAACCTGGGCATGCTTGGCTTGCACCCAGCGTTGATCTAAGGTGTGTTTCAGGTTAGGAAGAGCCTGAAGTTTCACCTTCTGGGCCTCCTGTCGCCCAGCCTTATCTCTAGCATCAGTTCCCATTATTAAGTCATCTAACCATGACAACTAGATCTATTCTCCTTACCTTGGTGGTGGTTGACCCTTAGGTTAGTAGCTTTTACTGGAACTTATTCAGAATAAAGTCTATGGTAAGTTTGCTTTGGATGTGGAGCTAGTCATAGGGGATTGTTGAAAAATGCTCAACTTTAGGATTAATTCCTTGACCTATGGAAGAGACCCTTATGAAAACCCCCAATCTAATAATATTGGTACTAATGATATAGTCAGTCAGAACAAAGATCAAGTCTTAAACTAACATGGTAACTTTTAGAATGCCTTATGATAATCTAAAGCCTCTTTTATAAACTTTATGGGGTCAAAGGTTCCTGACATAAAGGTGTTTAGATAATCCCTGACTGCCGCAATCATCTCTTAGCTGATTGACATGATGTTAGAGGAAACTCAAATATATATACCTATCCTAATCAAATATGAACATGAGATACCAAATAACGCCTAAGAGGAACCCCTTTTATACCCTTGGGTTTGACTTACAATGATGGGAGAATTACTAAAGACCCTTTTAAAAAAAATTTCTTTTTAAAAAGCTGAGAGAGGCAAATATTACCAAAATTAGAAGCAAATTATCCTTATAAGCTCCATCAATTAGGACTACTAATGTTTAAGCAGCTGCAACTGCCACAAGGGTCATGAGAATACCAGGAGCAAACAGAGCAGCAGCCACGCAATCACAAGCATTCCAGAACTCCATACAATCTAAAAAGAAGCCCAGAGATTCCCAGAGGTTCATATAAATGGATTCCGCTGGTTCTGAAACCAAGCATTAAATGCATAATCACATAATGAGTAAAACTTAATTTGAATAAAATAAGTTTTACTTTAATCACTCCAACTTCTCAAATTCTATATTTACTTTTTATAATTTTATCAATAAAGTATGCCATTTACATAATCTTCCATTACTATTTCCATTTTAACAGTGATAATAATGACAGATATAGTTATATTATTATAAGGTTTGGAATTACCCTATCAAGAGAGTATCTATAACTTTCATATTCCCAGAGAGATGGTGGGTAGGATTACCACACAACCATGGAACAACTGCTATCAGTAGGGAAAACATAGCACTGTAAGGTAACTGGTACCCCAAAGGCCCCAGTGAGAGGGTATACAAAACTGCGTTATTGAGACCTCCTCCAGGAGGTCAGCAAAGAGTTCAACCCATATATTCATATTAAAATTCGAATGGGTTTATTTTAACTAAGTTGACTAATAAATAAGGTCGATCTTAAAAATGAACTTAAAAATATGGGGAATCATTATCCATTTGGCGAGGCACTGCACCTAATATGACCAATAAATGCAACTTCCCATTCATTGTCATACTGTATCTCAAGTAAGCTCACACTTGGGTGATTGACTGAAGTTAAATTTTACCAAATTTGCAATCTTATAAATTGAATGAAATCCAAAGCTCTGTTCCCAATCAAATGTAATGACATGTCATAGTTTCAATACAGCAAGTGAATTTTAACGCCATAGATGTAATGCTTATCTAATCATCATGTGCACCACCAGACCCAGCTTGAGCATATTTTGCCCTTATCCAGCTTAGTCCAGGGTGTGCTTTAGGTCAGGCAGAGCTTCCAACGTGTTACTCTTGGCCTCATAAAGCTCAGCCTTATTTAGACAATCTATCCTAACAATGATGTCATTTACCCATGACATAGCCTTCCTGTAGTCTATAGAGGTTAAGAGAGTTTTTAATGTGTTCAGGAGAAAACGCTTTATACTTTCTAAGGCTTCAACATGGTTGGACATGCTTGGAACCGTGAGAAAAGTCCTATTTATGAAAATCATAGACCCTACAATTCACATGTTGGTGCACCCTGTTAACAGATAATATCATATTGTCAGTGGCTTGACCCCAAACATCAGAACCCCATGATCAAGCGGGCTACTTTTCAGTATGGAAGTTTGAAAAGCAGTTTTCTTTCCATTTAACATTGATTTTGAGCAATTTTAGAAAAAACAAGTTAATTTTCCATTACTTCCTCACAGCACCAATCTTTAAATTTATGTCATCAGATCCACAACCTGCTGCCCCAGTATGGGGCAGCGGTGCTCCACCCACTAGCGTTTATCTCCCAGCAGGCAAACGCGTGCAGACTGGCTCATCCAGTCCACCAACTACATCTGGCCGCTATGTTTCCCCAAGGGACTTAACACTTTACCTCGCACAAGCCCACCCAACCTGCTATTATCCTCAAGCCATACCCCAATCCAATTTTTGCTTTTGCCTCTGCGTCAAGTATGGACTTCTCTTCCCATACACTGACAAAGCAATAATAGAGCTGGTAGTGGCTACTTTTATGCCAGCATGGTTTATCAACTTCTGCCTATACAAGGGCTATTTCAATATTGACTCCCCAACGAAGAAGCTGCAGCAGCTACACCATTAATTTACAAAAATAGCCCCATTACCACCACCTGAACACGCCTCCCAGATGATACCACACTTTTGGTAACCTTTGCAAACCTCCCCTCACACCTTCCCCCTCAAACACTCTATGAGGAGTTGATTCAGGGTTGTCCACATATGGCAAAAACCCTATCCTCTAATTCATTGTCCCAAGTGGTGATGAATGCCTCGTGGCACCTTGGCAATAGCCACCATTACCTCCACCAGTTGAACATAGCCCAGCACATCCCACCACGTGCATATATCCTATTTGCACCTGACCATTTCTTTTGGGCCTGCACTGACAATGGTCGCACAATTTGCCCCTCTGCTATGAAATGGACCACACCAAAAAGGTATATCAATATAATTTGCACCCTGCAAACATGGCCAATTTCATCCATGAGGCCACACTAACGTCGTTTGAGTGAGGATTTTGGCTGCCCCCACCCCCACAGGCCATGCACTCAAATCAGAAGCAAAATCTAGCACCTCAAACCTAGCAGACCAATGCACACCCATGCCAACTAATCAGGTGGAGGATTGGATCACTGTTCAATCCAGAAAGTCACCCGCCCCAAAAACTACCAAACCAAAATCTTTTACCAACATATCTTCCTAAATCAACCAAAATCTCTGGAAATTATTGGAGGAAGTAACCTAATCTGGTGAAATTGTCCCACCATCGAGTTACCCAATTGATTTAACACCTTATCTGAATTCAGACTTTGATACCCCAGCCACAACCAACTGATATGTCTTCAAACCTGGAACCTTTTTCCAAAGTGACCACAAACTTGTTGCAGTCACGGTGGTCACACCCTATAATCACCGTTTTTACATACTGTTTGCAAAATTTGTCACAGAATTTAAAAAAGGGCTGCACACCCCCTTGTTCCCCTCTGATTTTCCTCCTACCACAAAAGAAGAAATTCAACGCCTCAATGAACTGCTACCACTGCTGTCAAGCAAGTTGATGAACTGGAAGATTTTTCCCCATCCAAATTGAACCACAAGAGCAAGTACTGCTAAGTTAGAACAACTTCTCAACGCCCACATCCAGGCCAAACACCACATTGCTGAACTCATAGAGGCTTTAATCCAGGCCCAAATTGTTGATCTAAACAACTATCTACTCCACATCGACCCTCATCCCACAAATGCCCCAACTCCCTTACTCTCAGCATTGATCTGCCTCTACGATGCTGAGCCTGATGATGACCCATCCAATTCCCCCTCCCCCTTCACCATGATGCGATAAGTGGCTTGCCGCTATGCCACCTGGTAGGTAATTTTCTTGTTTTGTTTTGTGTCCCACTGCCCAAAAAGGGCGGTCGATTCACCTTTTTAATTTTAGTCATTTAATTTTGGAGTTTCAGTTTCAGTACTGTCTGTCCCCTGGTCAGCTTGCCTCGGTTAAATAAAAGTTTGAAAAGCAAACATAAGTTAAGTATAACTTTATGATGTAAAGGTATAGAAGGGGCTTTTCTTTCCCGTAAGCATCACTTTTGTTTACAGGCGAATAAATTGATTCAACCAATTACAACTTGTCTTAATTGTGCCATCCAATCATAGGATGACAAAGCGACTAAATCCACTGAACTCACACATCTATGCAGCAGCGATGAAGGGGAACAGCATGGGCCAGAAGGCCCAGCTGATCAACTTCAAAAGCAGTGCAAAAAAGGGACCATATGTCCTAAACAGTGACTATCTCAAGATGTTTAAGATTTTCACTGAACTGGCAACATCAGCCATGCATTTCCCAAGTCCTCTCATGAATTTGGTGTGCACATTAACTTTGGCATTGAGGAACCTCTACGGTATGAAGCAGTCTATCATGCTATTAGAACGCTTCCCAGGAGCTGTAAGCTTGACTTAAAAACACACAATGGGAACCTTAGATCTTGGCTTTGCTTTTGCTGAGGCCACAGATGCAGTCATAGCTGCCCCATTTGTAGTCACCTACACTAAGTTGATAGTAGGTAAGGAGCCTGAAAAAATTACAACCAATCTCCCAATTACATGCACCCGCTTTTGGGATAATGAAAACTTGTTTGTAGTACTATAAGGACTCACAAACCACTAAAAAGTGGGACTATCTGGAGGCAGCGCTAACAAGCGGCCTGTGCGCATATGGAGAACTAATCTATCTTGAAACGGAGAAAAACAGCCTCCTGCCTCATCTGGCTACAGACAAGGCTGTAGCAATGATACGCCTGAGCATGGATACTGATAATGACATCAATACAATACCACGCAAAGCGTATATCTTGGACCCAAAGGGGAATTAGTCTCGCCCTTTCTCAGTCCGCCCAGAAAAGAGCCCGCCCATATGCATGAGCTGCAACAAAGTAGGACATAAAAACAATTCCTGTCCAGCTACATGGGTAGGAAGAAAGTTTATTGAGTGTGAAGATTGTCTGAAGGATATATATCAGGGGGACGCATTAACAGCCCACCTCTGGGGATCTCAGGCTAACTATGAGGTGGTCCAACCAGTCTCCTCAGAGCAATGTAAAGAAGCAAGAAGGCCAGAAAGACAGCGGAGAAGGCCAAGCAGAAGAAGGAGGAGGAGAAGGAAGCAGCAGCTCAGGAGGAAGCAGCCAAGCACAACATTGAGCAATAACAAGAGCACCTCTCTATTATTACCGCCCCTAAGACAGCTCAGCAGCCGCAAGATTATGTGCAATGGGCATTCCAATCAGAAAGGACAAAGCACACTTCCTACCTGTACACAATGGAGCCCAATCCATTCAAGTACCAGTTAACAAACCCATTTTACAAGCCAACAGTTTCTCAACCCTCAACGGAATGGAGGACAACAGTGCTCACTGAATGGAGAACCCAAATCGGAACTCTGGGCCACCAGAATGGCAATCAAGTACACCATAAGCCCAAACCATTTATGAGAGTCCCATAACTAGGTCTAGATACAAGCAAGCTACCACAGCTGCACAGGGTCAATCTGGCCCTATGCAGTCATAGCAGGCGTGCTGGGCTCGCTAACAATTGGGACTCTCAACATAGCAGGACTCTCATTGAATAAGTCCCTGGATAAGAAACGAGGGCTCCTGCTAAACTCACCAGTGGATGTGCTTTCCTTTCAGGAGAGAAAGTGCACCACTGGAAAGGAGGAAGAGTGGTTCAGGCTCTTTCTCCCTTCGCAAACATTCCTGGACCAGCTTTTGTGGATTTGTAGTCAAAGCAACAGCTGCCATCACAATCACCAACTACCACTTTCATTTGGAAGGAAGGGTTCTAGTTCTGGCCTTCAAACTGGGGAACCAATCATATCAGGCCGCTTCAGTATATGCCCCTGTTCAAGTGGAAAAAATATAAGATTTTTTTGAGCAACCTAATTGACATGAACCTTCCTGAAGAAACGATTTATCTAGGGGACTTCAATTGCTGGCTGAACGGAACTAGTGACAGATGGCCAAATGTCACAAGTCCACCAGTAGGATCAAATCAAGAAAAGCAATTAATGACATCAAAAGGTCTTTTAGACGCCAAACCAATCTTGTAATCATACTCTCCAAATCTGACGCGGCCAAATATTGTAGGCAATCACCTAATCAGTGCCACTAGACTGGATTGGATACTCATACCCGTGTTATTGGAATCACAAGTTGAAGATTTTGCAACAATTGGCCTACATCTATCAGACTACAGAATGGTGAAAATTAGTATCCAATCAAAGGAAGAACCACCCAAAAACTAACGTTGAAAAAGGATTCTGCCAAAGAACGTGAAGCTGATCCAAGTAGACCAGACAAAAAGACATGTAGATGAACTAGCCAAATGCACTGACTCTGATATCTTATGGCAGCAGTGGCAAAAGTTTAAACAGGAAAATCTATCCGCCCCAGCCCATGCAGAATCCCATCACACAAGGAAGGAAATAGCAGAACTTTCCAAAGCTCAGAGAACATTAAACCATCTGGAAAGATACCCACCCCATATTGGCTACTCACCACAGTGGGCTAGAGATTGGATAAAACAGACACTAATTGTCAAGAAACACAAACAACTCCAAATGCACATGGAGGCCCTCCAAGCAGGTGCCAGATGGGCTGTTCAGGGGGACCGACCATCCAAGTTTTACTATCAAACTTACAAAATAAGGTCAAAAAATGCTGGTCTCACTGAACTCCAAAAATGCGAAGGTCAACCACTAGCAACCCAGAAGAGGTAGCATCCATCACCCACTACTACTCAGAACTGTATAAGGCAGCCCCAACAGAGGAAACTGCTAAGAACTACTTCATAATTTTGTTCCCAACCATGCCAAGCATTTAAGCCAACCTTGTTGCCCCCATAACGGAGGATGAGCTAGTACAGGTTCTACAGGAGGCTCCCTACCAACAAGTCACCAGGACCAGATGGCATCCCCTTATTAGTACTATAAAGCACACTATGAAGTAATAAAGAAGCCCATGCTATCTCTCTATAACTCAAGTCTGCAAGAGGTGAGGGTGATTCCAGGAGGCACAGAAGCCTATACCATAGTTCTCCACAAAAAGGGGGACCGTACTGACCTTAACAATTGGCGCCCAATATCTCTAACCAATGCGGATATGAAGATAATGGGAAAGATGATGGTTAAGCGTCTCTCATAAAAAGCCAAGGAGTGCATTGCCCCACAACAGCATGGTTTCACCCCAGGGATGAGCATTTGGGACAACATCCACCAAGTAACAAACACACTGGGAGGAGCATCTAAGGGCACACTCTGCTTTCTAGACCAAGCTAGGGCATATGACAATGTTGACTGGAAATACTTGGCGGCAATACTTCACAAACAGGGCTCCCCCAAACCCTTTATCTCATGGATAGCGAACCATCAGCTATCATCCACCTTCTCAGTTCTAGGGTCTGCATTTATTTCACCTCCTTTCACACCAAAAAGAGGCTGTGTCAAGGGGACCCACTTAGCCCTATCTTGTACAACCTCACAATTGACCCCCTCCTACAGGTGATGGAAAAACAGTTAGCTGGCATTGAGTGCAAGGGGCAAAAACCACTTAAGGTTTTGGCCTTTGCAGATGACTGTGTGGTAGGGGTCTCCTTCAAGGCGGATTTCAAAAAGGTATAGGAGATAATCAGCCTATATGAAAAAGCCTCCCAAGCCAAACTCAACAAAACCAAATACCAAGCCTTGGTGCTATCAGATGCTAAGCGCCCAGGCCCTAAAATCAAGAGGACAAAAAGAAAAGTCACAAAACAAGCAAAGTGAAGAAGCGTAAAAAATCCAGCTTTATCCAACCACCCTTTCAGATTCCTTGCCCAAAGGAACCCATCAAACATCTAGGGATCCCCATCATAAGTGCAGGTATAGCTACTCAAGAGGTGGAATAGATGCTACTTTAGGATATCCAAAGGACAGTGACAGAGTGGAAGTCCAGGAAGACATCTCTGGCTAGAAAATGTCGCCCTGCTTACACTATGCTATTCTCAAAAATTTAGTACCCTGCACATGCTATCGCCTTTAGTAAATTTTTTTAAAAAACTCACATCAATTCTACAACCTTGGTTCTGGGGCTCATGCTCCCCAGCCAGGATCACCACACTAAGAGTCCAACTACTGAAGGCAAGATGGGGCTAATAGACCCTGAACACAACACTGCGAACATATTCATGAAATGGATCAGTGCTGCGACCTCACAAGAAGGGAGTCCGCCTCCATGGTCATTGGCATCAAGGACCCAAATAGCCAGAAACCTAGCTCTCAGGAACCCAGGATCTCCAACCACCCTATTCAATTACCTAGGTTTACGCCCAGGGTTAGAAGGGCCATGAGACGCAACACTTGAGGCCAAGATGATGCTCTGATATTTTAAACTATTAAAAAAGCACCAAAAACTAAACTCAAACCTCATAAAATGCGCCATGAGTAAAAACGGAAAATTCTAAAACTTGATTGGCACCCAGCACCACCAGCCAATGCAAATTCTGAGGGCCCAAGCATCCAGCTAATCCCAGCGCTGGATTTCTGGGGAATAAGTCACCCTCCCAAAATCCATAATACTACTTGGAGAATATCATGTGAGCCTCTACTCCACCCTAAATTACAACTTTGCATTGGAGAGTTTTTAAACGACTTTTTCAGACAGGGGAGCACTCAAACGCCACACACAGGCAGTAAACAGTGTGAAGAGAAGAAATTTCTCTGCTCCACAGGTATGTTTTATGTAAAACTGTGGTAAGAGTCTGGGAAGAAGTGGTGCACTTAGCACAGCTACAATCCACAAATCCTAACCACATAGCTGAGGACTGGCTCTTTCAGGATGAGTCAAGGCATCAAGACCTTGATTGCAATAAGATAATCTTTGTTTTAGCATTATGGGCAATTCATAGTAACTGGGTTGCCGCTACTGCAAGCCCACAAGGGTCTGACCCAGCTAGGGCCATCAATAACTTCTGCTTTAGTCTGAACAAATTCTTTGGCTACTGGCTGTTTGGGAATGCCATTCCACCAAAACAGCATGCTCGAGTAGCATCTTGGGCCATCTCACACATGTTCAAAATTTCCATGGTGCAACAAGCATGTTTATGGAAAGCCCATTTACCTAAGGCAACTGAGGTCTCCCCCAACAGCAACTCACAGCAAGGTGCGATGCCAAGGTTGTGTGAATAGCACCAAACCACTCCATTTACAACCATTTTAAAAATATCCTATTTACTCACCTATCCTAACCTCAAGTGCATCATCTCCAGTCGTGTACTCCTGAATAAAAATTAAAATTAAAGGTACAGAAAGATATAAGATAAACTACTATTATATTGGAACAACTTATACTGCATCTTTTCACCTGAAGATAAAATTTTTGCATGCTGCCTAGCACTTGGACCTTCATATGCAAGCAAAGTTGATCATACTATATGGGAGTTAACTATAGGGATCCAAGGCTACAATTAGGATCCAATTCTAAGAGAAGGGCCTAGTATCCTTATTAAACCTAGGCAAGTCTTCTCAAGTTCACCACCGCTGAGCTATATTCATGCAAGCTCACTCAATGTATAATAATATAGACTTTAGTATTTATATAATGTTAACATTCCAGGTGCCCAATCTCACTTTTGCCTCAATCAAATTATTGATTAAATTTAATTCTATTAAATTTAGTCAATAAACACCCTTTGCTATCATGCATATCAAGTTTAAATGTTTAAAAATTTGATGTCTGCTACCTTACATGGGTTGGTGAGCCATCTCATAATGCTTTTTAACTGCTGCCAAAGCTTGCCCAGGCTGGCTACACTAGCCATCCAAACTTCACCAATCACTTTGTCCCCCTTGGACCTAGCCTACCACCTCATGGCTCCCAGGTGGTGCTTTTAAGACCTCTGGAGTTCCACAAATAAAATTTAAATTGGGCTTTGAGTCAATCATGATAATCTCTTCCCCTATGCAAGTTTTTCCATCATCAAGATAGCTTAGGAAGAGTATAGCCCACCACTTTACCAACTTCTGCACCGTTAAGGGGGTACTTTAACCTTGACTTCTCTTGTGAACCCCATGCCATAGTGGCAGCTATGCTGCCTTTGATTTATAAAATCATATCCATCCCCACCATTCACACTCAGGTACCAGTGAAACCACTCTATAGTTCAGTTTGCCAGCTTAATAACCATTACTCCCATGAGCAACGCCATATGAGCACCTGAAAGTATGGCTGCTTATGGCGCTGACCCCATCCTCCCTCAAACATAGGGTGGTATAATTCTACACCAGCCAATCAAACCCCAACTTAATGTATTATCCCTGAACAGTTTGAAACTCATGCACCAATATGATTGCCGTGGGCAACAGTTTGTGGCTAACCAACCTTACCCCACCTGACCATCGCTCATTTCTGGCCCATCTTTAGCTTATTCCAAACCATTTGATGCACCATAATGGTAGATGATGCCTATCGCCCCCATTAAATTGAGTTTGATTAACCATATGGGATTGATCATAATGGTAATATTCCTAGATGCCCTCTAGAATTTGCCACTGCCCAGGTCCCACTATCTGTATACTCTGAGCAGCTCAATTTCCAATGATCCGCCATCAGATATTTTGCTAAAATATTCTGGTCCTAAACTTTAGGCAACTATGAATTATTCAACAGATGATCCTGAAAACCAGCATATCAAACCCTATCAAAATTGGTGTCCAATTGTCCTATTGTAAGCCTTGGGAGCACCCCTTGCAGTATAATTGGGAGTAACACCCATTCTGAATTAAGAAGAGAAAAGCAGGTGGCTATTCCTCTCATCACCTTGGGCAATTTAGCCTAGGTGGTAGATGTGAGGTGGGTGGCAGTGTACCCCTTAAAGGTTATTCCCATCCCCCTCTGCTCAGTGCCAGGGTTGGTGCATAAAATTTGGGGGTGTCAGGAGGTGCAGTGGTCACAAGCCAAATCAGAAGTGGTATAAAGCAATCTTTCCAGCAAGCTGTTAACTCCAACAGTTTGAGTTATTCTAGCTGTAGTCAATTGGTAACTGGTAGAAGATTTAAAAATTGATTCACTCTTGGGCTTGAATTACCCTACCCATATGTCTCCCCTCAATTTAAATGTGAGCTGGTCCCCAACAGGTACAGGCATGTTAGACCCTTTTGATATGCAATGGACCACTAGTACCTGGCCTGGCTGGGGGTGCAACCTGATGTCTGCTGGAGGAGTTGTTGTCAGTGCACCAAGTGCAACCACACTATAATAAATATTCTCACAAAATGAATTTGATACCCATCTGGCCAGGCAGGTCAGATCCAATTTGGTATTGGTGACATTTTAAGGTGTGAATCCGCTGTCCAATTTGAAAAGATATTTCTGGCAGTATACACCTGGTTCTGGTTCCCTATTCAGTGAGCTTATAAGGCAGCAGTCCCCAACAATTTTGGATGTCAATCTATCTTTTCCTTTTCCACCCCTTAGTTTTTAGACAATAGAAAGCTTAAAAATTCAACCTTATTTGTGGATTTAATAAGTTTGCCAGCATTCAGTGGCTATAATTTCCCATCTTGGGATTTTCTGGCTAGTGCTCTTAGGTGCCTCATTCTCTGCATCCTACAAGTTAGATGACTGTAAAAGAGGTACTCTGACTGCTGCTTTGGGTAGTAACTCATCCTGCTTGCCAGCACAGCCTTATTGATATCAGCATTGTTGATGACATCCATACCCCAAACCAGTTCAATTCTCACCAATCAAAGATTACCAGAATTGGCATGCCAAATTTGACATGGAAGTTCCAGCTGACTACAAAAAGTTACCATAAGATCTCAGCTGAGTTTTCCATTGATGATCTTTGGATGATATCCATCATGTTCTAAAGTTGTACCCAACTTTTGGCCTGACCCATGTGGTGGTATCAACAGCCTATCAGTGGATTAAAAATTGGAAATGCATTAAGGTTTGGGTGCCACAGAGAAGGTTGGTGCATGGATCACATTCTAAAAGGCCAGTGTGTATATACCATTTTTCTTTCAATCTCAACATTTTGCATTTCAAATTCAACTTCAAATTTACACTTTGATTTCAACATTTTATACTTCAATTCCAACTTTTTGTATTTCAATTCCAACATTTTGCATTTCAATTTCATCATGATACAATTTAAAATCAAAGGTAAAATTAAAATTTTGAGAGTTAGTCTATAAGTCACCACACCATAGAAGCATTTAAAATTTGGATGCTGGAATGAATATAAGTGCAAGACAAGCATAGATAAAATAATTTATAATTGAATTTTATTTAAATTTATTTTTTAATTATTAAATTCAATTAATTCAATTTTATTGATAAACATTTGGAAGTTCAGCTGCACAATTAGTAATATTTCTACAAATAATCTAAAATAACCAGTACTATCTGCCCCTGTTACATTGTTAATCTCTTCCATTATCAATTCTAACAAGATGCTGGTTGCATCTTCTCTTAATCTCGATCTAATGCCATTTTTAATTTTAGAAAAGGCATTTTCTATTGGATTCAACATATAGGAATATGGTGAAAGAAACTTAAAATCATAATTAAATATAGAATATATTCTCTTGATATCAACTCTTCTATGTATTCTGGCATTATCTAAAATTAAACACATTCCTCACATGTTTTTCTTGTCATAGAGATAGGTACAAAGCTCATTTAAATATTCAGCAAATATTTCTCCATTGACTGTGCTATTGGCTATAGTTTTATAATATTTTAGGCCATCGATCATCATACTTGTATTAAGATACTAATCTTCCTTGCACTGTAGGCACTGTCAAAATGGCCCATGTTCCCCTCCTAGATCTTCCCTGTGTACATTTAGGATATTAATTAAAGGATGATTCATCAATAAAAATTACTTTTAAATAGCTTCCATTAAAATAATTATTAAACCAGAGCGCATATTCCTTTCTTGATGAAATTGTCTGCAGCTGGTTGACTCTCCAACTCATGATAGGTTAGTTTAAGAGTTATTTGTGACTCCTTCAAGTAATTATTTATACTTGATATGGTGATTCTAAAGTTCTCTTCTTCAGCTTCTAATCTCTCTTTAATCTCCTTCAAAGTAATTTGATGGTTAAAAGCGATTAAATTTTCAATTCTATCTATTCTATCTTGTGTGAGAGTTATCTTCACACTTCCCCCTTTAGCTTTTTATTGATGTTCCCATCTTTTTTGTAGATATTAGCAATTGTTTGAGCAGTATTATAGTTGATTTCTATAACATCTGCAGCTTCTTTTATGGGCTTGCCTTGTTCAAAAACTAAATATATAAGACTTTGCCACTTAGTATTTGGAATTACATCATCTTATTCTCTCTATATTTGTGTTATCTGTTTCTTCATCATTATAATTGTCTTCAACAAATTTATTTTGTGGACTATTAATGAAAGATATATAGATTATGCTTTTTTTATATAAATAACAAAGTTTTTTATAATATTTTAGGCTATTTTCTATTTTATAAAAATAATATTTGAATAATATAGTCTTTTAAAAAATGTTGAAATTGAAATGTAAAATGTTGAAATTGAAATATAAAATGTTGAAATTGAAATGTAAAATGTTGAAATTGAACTGTAAAATATTGAAATTGAAATGCAAAATGTTGAAATCGAAATGCAAAATGTTGGAATTGAAGTGTAAAATGTTGAAATTGAAATGCAAAATGTTGAAATCGAAATGCAAAATGTTGAAATTGAAAGAAAAATGTTGAAATTGAAATGTTGGAATTGAAGTGTAAAATGTTGAAATCGAAATGCAAAATGTTGAAATTGAAAGAAAAATGGTATATATTGGAAGGGCCATGTATTGGAAAGGGGATGAACATGGCAAAACTTTTGGATCTTGATTCTCATCAGCAAACTTTCAGTTTATGCTCAGGATGATGGACCTTATTACTGGAACTATTCAACAAGTTTATGTCAGGTTTGAAGGGTTTACATTTGATAAAGGCTTGCTTTATATCAAGCTTAACGTTTATTTTTAGGTATACTGCCTTCACCCAGCTTTACCTATTTGAATGCAACGGTACGTGTGCCAGACTTGGTTGTAATACAATTGCAACCGCCCCTATGCCATCAGCCCAGATTTTGCTTACCAGCTTTTAAACCACTCCCAACCCTACCCCCAGCACCATCTCCCTTGTAAAAGCTTACCTGCATACAAGTCCCACCATCAACTGGATTTCAAAGTGGCGGCTGCCCCCACCAACACCTTCCTCCACCAAGCCCTCCATGTAACCATGGTGCCACTGTGTGAAGGTATTCCCCATCCCAATTTCCCAGCAAAAACCTATAAGAGGCCAGGGATGAAAGCGAGCAACTCAACCCAGGCCGCTCATGTATTGACATAGCCAAGTTGTAAAGTTTCAACCGTTACCCCCAAACAGCCATAACCTTAAAATTCTCTCGTGTTAAAACTCCCGACATATCAAAGGTCAGCTTACCCAGCCCATCAAGGCGTTACACCCCGCGTGCGCCCTTGATAAGCTCAGCCTGCCATCCTTCCACCCCATTCCAATAATACCCCAGCTCCCATTTTGTCCACGTTTACGTATGCTTATAAAACCTGGCATGGCTCCCTTAACCCACTTCCCCAACCCATATAGCAACCAGGGTAACCATTACCGCGCCAAGTTGGGAACCTGTTTCAACCCTGGTTTAATTCAACACCCGGCAATAAAGGCGCCCACCCACCCCACTCAAGTTGGACTATAATACTTTAAAAAAACTTTAAGGTGGCCGGTCGAACCCATTAAACCCCACCTTACGGGGTGGACACCATCCATCAACCCCACCTTGGGTCCAGGGTATACCATCCGAGGGGTAAACGGCTCTATAGGTATTTATTAACACCTGAGAATCTGGGTGGCACGTTACGTAGCTTACATATCCGCCTTAAAGCCCCCACGGGTTTAACTTCGTGGGGCTTAAATACCCCTTTATCCGGGGTTTGGGTTTTGTCCCGTAGCCCTTTTCGAGGGTGTACACGTCGGACGCCGTTACCTAGTTAACGTAAAACCTAAACTACGTCGGGCCGGCCACCTTAGGGGTTGTGGGCCCTTGCTGACGATTCAGGCCTAGGTGGAAGCTATACGGTTGAGGGCGGCGGCGCTTAGGTTTGAAGTGGGGTTTAGACGGTGGGTTGATGGGGGTGAGGGTTAAGGGGGCCATTTTCTTAGCGAGTTGGTGGGGGCCGTTGGTATACCAACGCACAGGGTTGCGGGCGTTTAAACCGGTAAAGGGTAATGCGAAGGTATACGGCATACCGGTGGATCTTTAGAGCCACGCGTACGGTGGTAAAGGTAGGGTACGTGGGACAAGCTTTATTGCGAGCGGTGGGTGGGGATTTGAGCAGTTATGCGAATACTGAAGGCGGCCAGGGTGAAACCGGCTAGCGACCGATGGGGGTGAACAGGTCGCTACGGGGCACACCTCCCTCGCAGGGAGGGGGAGCGATTGATGGGCCAACAGAAAGTGGCCCCCACCCTGGGAGGGGGCCTGGGAATTCCCAGAGTGGTCCACGGCGTCCAGCGCGACCCGGTAGCCCGCCACCTTAATGGCGCTTAAAGTAGAATCGGGGCCAAGCGCGTACACGGCAAGGCAAAGCTGGTTATCGGCGTCCGGATCTTCCCCCACCAAACCGTCCATGAGGTAGAACTTGTCCTGGGGGGATACCCCCGCCCCGTGATACCGCCCGACCAAGTACCCGTTCAGCCAGACGTACGCGACAAAGTCACCCTGCAGCTGCAGGTTGAGGGGGCACGTCAGGTAAGGTTCGGGGTCGTCGTCGCTCGATAAGCAGACGACCAGGCGCTGGTCGGCGAGCGGATGGCGGAAGCGGGTGCGATACCAGGTCACCCCGCGTGGCGGCACGTCGCTAAGCTCCGGAAGGGGTGGGCTCGCCCGCCACCCGTCCGCCGCGGCGCCGGAAAGGAGATAAACTTCGTCGGGGAGGCCGCTGGTATTGTAGGGATTCGCCAGGGTGCGAACGTCGACCCCGGCGATCTGCCAGTATGGCTCGCCAAGCAAGCCGCAGGAGGCTTCCAGCTGGATAAACTTGAGCCCGCGCGGGTTGCGGGCGTCATCGAAAGGCGTGCGCATCTGATTCACCCCGAGAGAGTCCACGAGCACCACGAGCTCAAACGTAACCGCCGCAGCCCCCATCGGCAAACACCAGCTGGCTCAGATCGAACGTAGCTGGGCGCTCTCCGAACCCCAGCTCGGGGCCGGAGGCGGTGCCGGGCCGCAACCAGCGCTGGGATAGGGTCGTGTGGCTGCCCACCACCCCACCGTTGAAGAACACCGTAAGGAGATGGCGGCCGATGAGGCGCAACGTCACCGAGGGTTGAGGGCCATCCGGCGGACCGGGTTTGACGGCGAACGTGCACCGGTAGGCGCAATGGCCGCTGGCGAACCCCAGATCCAGCGGCGACTTGGTGGGCACCGTACCCCCCGCGAGCTCCAACGGCGCCCACCCCCAGCTTGAAAAGTGGGTGCGGCGCACCTCGCAGCCCAGAAACTGGGGGTGAGCTCGGCCGGCACCAGGTGCTTGGGGAAGGTGAGGGTCCGTTCAAACGCGAACGGCAGGTCGACGAACTCCCGGGACGGCTGAAACCCGGGTGGCGGCCCCCCGCTTCGTATTCGGGCAAAAGGATCACTAAACCTCGATCCTTGGCCAGGTAGCTCACGTTGAGGGCATCCCGCTCGGCATCGAACTCCAGGTTGTAGGCCCCCCAGCCAAAGAGGAAGCCGGTGTCGTCGTGGGCGCTTCGGCTGCCGTCCCAGCTCGAGTCTCGGAACGCGCCGTACAGAGTATCCAGCGAGCCGGCCTCGAGCGCCACGATGTAGAGCAGCGCCCCCTCATCGTTCCCCTGGCTCAGAGCCACCCAGCCTGGGCCCTCCTCGAACGTCATCAGGGTGATTCGCCCCTGGTCCTCGAGCCGGAAATCGATCCCCAAGGTCCCCCGGGAGTCCACGGTCCCTTCGAAGGCCATCTCGCCACTGAAGAGCGAGTCGGAGGCCTGGACGATCCAGAGCTCCGACGCGTGCCCGTGGCGGCGGAAGCTGTGCCGCGCGTAGATGGGCTTGGTCGAAAGCTTGAGGTGCAGCCCGCACGCCGCGGTGTAGTTCCCCAACCCGATGAAGCTATTTTGGAACGGGAGCTGGCAGGACATGAAGTAGGGCTCGTGCCCGTCGAGCCGCTGGAGCTCGTCGGTGAGGTTCAGCTGGACGTCGAACACAGCGCACTCCTTGTCGTTGAGGTTGCGGAAGAAGACGAACTCGACGGCCTGGTTGCGCCGGTGGCCCAGCGACCCCCGCCGCTCCAGGAACTTGGTCATGAGGCGGCAGCGGTTGATCACGTCGGGCTCGGCCACGGTGGTGAACGGCATCGGGTCGCGCTCCGAGCTTAGCAGCTGGTCCATGAAGCTGCGGACGAAAAGCAGGCTCAGGCGCAGCTTGCGGTACTGGCCGGAGAGATGCCCATACTCCCGGATGCACGCGGCATGGTCGTAGGACGTATAGGTTTCGGGGCAGCCCAAAGTCCCCCAGTTGGTCCCCCCGTAAGGGGTGTAGATGGAGATTATTGAACTACCCTGGGCAAGCGCCGACTCGAAAAGGATGGTTGTGAGTTCCGCCCCCAAGAAGGTGTAGACGTCGTCATAGGTGAGCTTGGAGCAGGGAGGGTTGGGGGCACCCGCCTGGAGCTCGGAGATGATTAACGGGCGCCGCGAGGCCAAGGCGCCGTCCGACCATGACCTCGCCTCGATGTGGTCCATCCCGCCCAAGATCGGGGAGGGGTCCCAGGATTCCCCAATGGCCTCCATAGCCCTAGAACCGTCGGCCCCTAAGTTTAAAGCTGGGGGGCGATTATGCGCTTGGTGATCCCGTAGAGGTCAAGGCTAAACTTGGGTTGCGCCAATAGACGAACCCAAGCCCCCCCGAATCCGGGTCGGCTGGGGCGAACGACCCGGCCTCGGATGGATCGGTGGAGAGCAGCGGCACCGTTATGCCACACGCCCTTTGGAAGGGTCAATTTAAACCGAACCACGTTTACCTGGCCGCCAACGCCAAAGACTTAAGCTCGTCGGCGAGCGCGAGGGGGAAACCGAGGCGGCGCTCGGCGAGCTTGTTTTCGAGCTGCACCGCGAGGATGGGCCCGGTGGCGCGCTCGGTGATCTGGTAAGGTTGCAGTATCGGCAGGATGGCCTCCAGCCAAAGCTGGCTAAACTCGTGGTAGCGGGGATCGAACCGCTTAAAGAAGGAGGCTGCCAGGTGGCGGAGGCGGACCCGCCTATCACCAACGAGCCACAGGGGGATCCCTCCCGCCTGCGTATCGGAAGCGATGTAGGGGCCCGGTGCGGCGATTACAAAGATGCGGAGGCTCTCGCACAGCTTGAGCAGATAGTCAATGTCGCGGTTACCGTCAAAGTAATAGACGCCGGTATCGGGGGCGTGGTAACCCCAATGGAACGGGATCCCTACGCAGTTCAACCCCAACCCTCTGTAGAGCCTCAACAACGGTTCCCACCGCGCCTTATCCGGGACCCGCCAATACTGGAACTCGCCGCTAACCAGCATAACCGGCCTCCCGTGGATTAAGATGTGCCTCTCGGACCAGTCAATTATCTTACCAAACTTGTGCCTATCGTATGCGACCTCCTGAGAACTTATACGAAGTTGGGGGCGCGACCACCACCGGCGTAAAAAGTTTAGGATAAACCATCCCCCTACAAATAGTAAAGTGGCCCAATATATGCTAAAGTAGAGTGCCGAGATGATCATCCTTTTAAAAGAGAAACCTTTCTACCCGAACGTTATAATTGTTAAGCTGAACTTTAAACCATTACCCCCTCCCCTTTTAGAATTCAACCTTTCAAATTATTACCCATGACTGCTTTACAATCCCAAACTTGAATCCAACTTTATGAACCCTTTTGCCAGTTATAACCGAGTTGAATCGATTTCTAAAGTTTAAACTAACTTTTTATAGCCGTCAGTTTAACGTAATCAATTTAAGAGGGGAAGTTTTATCCAAGTTTCGATTTTTGTTTAACACTTTATCTTTATTATAAAAGAGTTCCCAAAATTTTTAATTTTATGGATGGTTATCCTATCATAACTTTAAACTTGGATCCCCATCCCATCCTAATAACGTGGTTAAAATTTAGGAGGGATGGGTGAAGTTTAGGTTACCCGGTGAATCGGATAGGATCCCTAAGTAGATCTAATGAGGTATGATGAAGTGAAGGATAACTGGTGTACATCTAGTACTAAAAAAGGATAACTGGTGTAATGTCTATTCGAGGTAATCAAATTTTAACCTTTCTAATATAAATAAAATCCTCCCTGGTCGACCATCCTCGTATTAATAAATATAAGTAAAATTCTATAAGCGGCCCTAGGTTACCGCCGATAATTCTCAGTTTCCACTTGGCCCAATTTTATAATCAAATTTCGTTACCCTCGTAGCTGGTATCCAGAATAAGGGGTTTCAATTTATTTTTGACGATAGGTTAAAACTAGTGATTTTAAAGTTTCCCTTTTTATCTGATATCTGCCCTATGGCCGGGGTCTATTCAAAATCCGGGGTTGGTATAAAATTATTGTGCCGAGCTTAAATGGTTTTCGATGGCTACCGTTAAGTTTAACTTATAATTGGATAATAAAATAAACTAGTTTTAAATGGTGTTTTGGTGATGCCGATCGGTAAGTTGACCCTATAATCAACCAATAAAATCAACTAAATAATTTAAAATATCCACCAACCTTATACCTAAAGCATTAAACCAATCAAATCAACGATTATATGTATATATATCATAGAATACCTGTGCCAAGTTTAAGGTTGGTTTAGTATAGGAAGAGGGGTTCAAATATACAGCATAACAATGATTTTATTTGTAAGATGATCTCTTAAAACCATCCCAACTAAACGCTGCGTGATTTAATCTAAATCAAAGGATCGCATCTATCGGCTATTTTGCCTGCTATAGTACTCAGTTTTAGGCTAAACCATTACTTAAGTAATCTACCCATCTCAGGTATTCCTCTTTTAAAAGTTAAATACCAGAACATAACGATAATCCATCATGACAGTAGATAAAATATTAAAGAAGTTTCAAACAACCCCCAGTCATAAAGTATATATCCTGCACCTAAGCTTTATACCATAAGGTAGACCTTTAAACCATCTTTAAGCTAATAATATGACCGACTCTCAACTTAAACCCAGGTTAAAGGGTGGCCTAAAAAATTTAATCATCCATAACAATTATAAAATACCTTAAATTTGACTTGCACTCAACCCATACCCTTCTCAAATTGGGGTTAAGGTGATGATTATCGGTTACCCAAATACCAAATTTTATACCAACCATCTATATAATAAACTAGCATCCGCTACCCATGCGTTGCCACCAAGTTTATAGTTTATCCGATGATTCATTTCATTCTACAGTTTATATCATCATCCCCACCAACCACTCAGCCAAAATCATTAAACTTATTAACCAAAGAACCATATTTGCTTACCAAACCCATCTTTTAAAAGTAAGGTTTAATGATACCAGGAACCACCCTAAAACTTCCCTTTTTTAACCTCATATCTACATTCACACTTTTCAAAATGATATGTAATAGTAGTGATGGGGAGTAAATGCTATTTTGCCCTAGCCAGTATATATCCAAAACTTTCATAAACCAAACCTGCACCAGAGTGGTAGCCAGTTTCATCCCACTAGGCAACCACCCTAGATTCCTTTAACTATTATCATCCTATCTACATTTAGGCCTTTTTATAATATGGTAATTAAAGGGGAGGGTGTCAGGATGTGGGGGGATGTTAATCCAACCTAATCCAACTGTCCCTTATTAACTTCAGGATCCATGAAGGGTAGTGGGTTGGTCACCCCAAAGGCCATAGTTTACCTACAATAGGAACAGACATCAAAGGAAGATGATAGTCTTTTGGGATAGAGCCCTACACTATCTAAAGCGCTAGGCTAAAAGTGAGAGTGATTCGGGGATCCAGTTTAGGCTGGTGAGAGCTAAGTTAATTGGTGATAAATGGCAATCAGATGCCTTGCTTGCAGTTAGCCTTTGGCAATAATTGCTGGTAATCAAATTAATACACATAATAATAATCCTATCAACCCATCCTTAGCTTAAATTTCTGGCTGATTGTAATAACAGAGGCTATCAGGATAAATCCTTGATAGGCTTAGGGATGAAAATATCATCATTTAGCTCAACTTAACCTAATGAGGAGCACAAATTGGTGTTCATCAATATGGAAGATTATAAAGGTACAACCCCAGATTAAGGATTCACCCAGAATAGGGTAAACCCTGAAATTGGAGAGTAAACAAAGGTTCTGCCATGGATTGTGCTTATGAAAATAGGAGTGAGTAGCCATTTCAGGTGATTAACCCCCCAAACAAACCGCAGAATATCAAAGGACAGTTTTATATGGGAGTTTGCTTAACTGGGAGGGGAAAGACGTTACTACAGGATGCACCTTCCAGGAAGTGTTTCATGGCGGTTATAGATATCAGGGCTAAATTTAATTGATAAGAGTGGAGTTTTTTAATGATCTTCTTTAAAAGACATAGATGACAAACCAGACCAACATCAGGACCTATTGGGACCAGATGCCTTATAAACTATTTAAGAAATAGATGGGGTACATTATGATAAGTAAATTATCACTGCATCACAATAAAAGGGCTGACACATAGTTGATCATCTTATATAACACCGAGGGTTGAGTTCTCCAGCCTGGATTTCCCTGACCCTTCAGATTTGCTATATATTTTTTCAAAGACAACTTTCACAACCAAATCACAGCTAGCCATCTAGATGGGTCATTCAGCGTGGTAGCATGGCATGCCCAAGGGCAAGCCATGGATGAATCCAAACTAAATTATTTGAAGTTCACAAAGCTTGAACCTATCCATGATGAATTTGGTTGACTAACCCATCAGTTGGGAAAAGGGGTGGCTGTTAAGCTTGAATTAGCTTTGCTCAACTCATTAAAAATTGAAATAGATTTATTTCCTTTAGTTAACCTGAACCATTCTTCCAACTGTAACAGATGGGTTCACACCAATATTCTGTGAGGAAATTGGAAAGTAAGAGCCTCATAGCTGACTTTACTAGGGACCAGCCTGCTAGAGCCAATCCCCAAACCCATCCGCCAAGTTTTGTTGTTGCCACATTCCCTCAGATCATTGTCCACATGTTGTAGGTGAATACCAAGATCCACGTCAACGCCACACCAAGCTCACTAGTGGAGCACATCTTTGATCTGGTTTATATATTTAAAATAAAATATTATTTCTTTATGCAAGTAATTTCTTTATTTGACTTTTGGGGATTTTGTAGAAGACTTAACTGGCCATTCAGGCCAGCCTATCCCCAAATAAATAATATTTTGCTAAAATTAGTTAAGCTTTCTCCTATGCCAAGCTCTCCTGAGCTGGCCAACATATCTTGGACAAAGAGTCTATATCTCACCTGTTGAATTTTGGCTTTATTCCGATGGCTGGTTCTTCTCTGGTGGTAGGGTAAAGTTTTGGGCATCTATTGTATGGGGACAATAGATCAGACAGTGACTATAAGTTAAGATATAACTCCTTGGTAGCACTCAAATCATATACTCTGTTGTTTACTTGGACGATGGCATGCCGCCCTGATCTTACTGATCCAAAGTAAATACCAACTAATACAAATTAAAGTACTAAACGCAAAAAGTTTATAAGTTAAGCTATAAACAAGTCATAGCAGTTGAATATTTTTTATTAGCATCAACTTAGGGTAATTTATAGGTTTGATGTTCACCATATCTTACCCATGCATCTCATTTTCAATGACACTTGGTCACATAAAAAGTTTGTAAGAATATCTACAAATACTTTGACTCAGGGCATCATGCTCATCCTCAGGGTCAGTGTAAACATTGTCATCCTTCTCGAGATGGCATTTTGGATATGTCTTCAAATAGCTGAACCAATTCTTTTACATCTAATTGGCAGCACATACCAAGGTGATTAATATCACTAATTAGTAATTAATTTGATCAAAAACTTGACCAACATTAAAAACTAATTTTGACATAGACCAACAAAGCCCATGTGCCCAAGTCATTAAGTCAAAACTTAATTTAAGTCTAACCTAACCAACAAAGCCCTCAAGCCTGTGTCATCATAGTCAAATATTATTAAGTGAAATTGCTAGGCTGCAGATCCTAAGCTTTGCATAAGCTTAGAATATACCTGATCCATAATCGCTGATATCTGATATGATCCATAATAAGTTTCAAGCATGCTAACATTATTATGTCCCTATCAAATATCTGACAATTAGGTCCAGTTAATTACTCAACACTTCCCCCGCCTTGACTGGATATAAGTGGCGGGTACCCTTCTTCTTGGGTCACAATGTCTAACTTTTGCATTCCTCAAAGTATGAATGTTATCTCGATAGCCTTTCCACCTCAGACTGATGAGCCTTCCTAAGGCTAAGCAAGTCCATGCAGTGCGCTATGGTCAACTTGGGCATGTTGCCCATGGTTCCTCAAGCTGGGTTGACCAGCTATGCTTCCATGGTAATAGAAAGTTTGGCTTCACAACCTGCTGCAATAACACCAATCAATCAACCTGAACAAGCCCCCAAGGCTTCAGATACAGTCAGTCAAACATCCCAATAGGTCAAGCGGGATCCTCTTTTAACATATTCTTTATCTCTTTGGCCTTCTGAAGCCATTCAGTCCAAAGAAACCCTGCTCTGAAATCAATTTGCTTTGGATGGGGATCTTCTTCTGAACTTCTTGTTTTCACTTTTTAGCATTTTCACTTCAAAGAATCTTGCTTCCTCCTTGCACATGGGCAGTGTGGCTTCATTGGGTCTTGAGCTCAATTTGATGTTGGAGCTTGTGAATATCTACTTGTCATCCACACTTGCAACCAGTCCTGAGGTTGCCACATACAATATTTTTGAGGCCAACCAGGCCCTTATTTTTGCTAACTTGGTTGCTAGGCTTTGGTGTGAACCCGCTTTGGTACATACCAATTTTTACATCACATTGGGCCTCAAGACTCAGATTTCAAAGGATTGGCGCATCCTGGTGTTATACTGAGCCCTTTGTAAAAGCTTGGCTAAGGGGCTTCCCAGAAGTATGTCCCCCAGATGGCTCTTTTGGGTGCATGCATTCACTTCCCTCCTTCATCACTTCCCACCAATACTGTGCCTGACATGTGCAGGGTATTAGATGAGGCCTGTTCCCAAATGTTTTGCACAAAAGAGTTCCTCCCCTCCATTTACCCCTGCCTTGAGAGCCTTCTTGCTGATTGTATCTTCCTTTTGGTGGCATTTACTCCTGAGTTGAACCTCTCCCACCTATTCCAAAGTCCCTTCCAATGGACTTTCCCTTTAGTTCAATGGCCTTTCCTAAGCTGACAGGGCCAGCGTGCCTGGTGCTGAGCTTTCTTGGGTTTGGCACATCTCTGCCAGGGTCTAGATAGTTGGGGACTTGTATGAAATCCACATCTCTCTGATTCCGTTGCAGGCTTCTCCAGTTTGATTGCACTCTCCTCCCCCTACTGAAGAAGGGGTACCTAGTTCTAATGCCAGTGAGGCATCAAATCTATGAAATAAACTCTATGGCTTGCAATTATTATTTTTTTTATTATTAAATATTTATATTTATTATATCCAAATTTTTAATTAATTTAATAATTTTTTTTTTTTTTCTTTTTTTCTTTTTTGTATTATTATTCTTTATGATATGGATGAAGGAACTTAGCATGTACTCAATTCACAACCCAGCCGCCTTGATCCTTAATGGTATATACATCTTCAGATGATTTCTCCAATATAATAAATGGACCCTTCCAAAGCGAGGCTAGCTTGTGCGCGCGGCCTGCGCTATGAGTGTCACAATATACTACTAAATCTCCTTCCTTGAACTTAGTCACCATAGCTCATTTAGCATCATCATAGCTCTTCTGAATAGTTTTTTGACTAATTGCATTTTGATAAGCTTCAGATTGCAACTTGATTAGGTCTTTGCTAGTTGCTCAACATAGTTATTTGGGTTAATTGCGTCAGTTGAACTGAGTACTGAATATAATAATGGAGGCAGAGCGGGCTGTCTACCATACAAAAGTCAAAATGGAGAGTGGCCTGTGCTGCTGTGGTGTCCAATATTGTATGCAAACATGGTCGCACTAATTGAAGTTGCCCATTGTGAAGGCGCCAAGGCTGCATTTTTGCATAAAATGCTGACTAAAGTGCCATTCACTCGCTCTACCATACCATTAGTCTCAGGATGGTATGGTGTTGACAACACTCCTTTGATAGACATCAACTCATTTAGCCATTGTACCATTTGGGCAGTAAAATTCGTGCCATTGTCCATCAAGATCTTCTGGGGGCATCCATGCTTATAAATAATATTATCCATAATGAACTTGGCAGTAGTTAGGGCCCCAACGTCTCAAATTGCTTTCACTTCCACCCATTTTTAGATGGTCAATAGCAACAATTATGTATTTGTTGCCTAGGCTACTCACAGGCAAAGGGCCAATTACATCAATTGACATGGTATGCCAGGCCCAGTCAGGTTTGATCAAACGATATTTCACATCTGACTTCATAGGTTTTGCAATTTGGCATGAATAACATTTATTGAGCATGTCTTGGATATCAAATCACATGGAATCCCAATAGTAACTGAATCAAATTAATTCTAGCATCTTATTCATTCCCCCATGTCTGATGGCCTTGTGTGCTTGTGTAATAATCTCCATTCAGTCAGAAGGTTTTGGGAAGATTTGACGTTGTCCATTGGGCTTAAGCTTGTATAGAACTCCATTTTGATATTCAGTGTCAATTAATGCTTTTTTGATCACTTTTTGAACTTCAGGTGGCTCATCTCCATACTTTCAGTTAATCATTTTTTCATGAAGCTCATCAGCCAAACTGCTCAGGACAGCTACAATAGGAAGTCACAATAGTCCATCTGCATTTTGATGGGCTGCTCCAGCTCTATGAATAATTTCATAATTGTACGCTTGTAATTTCAGAGCCCAGCAGGCTAACCATCCTTCAGGTTCCTTGAGATTGTGGAGCCATCATAATGAGCTGTGATCCATTACTACTTGAAACTTGGTGCCATGAATGTAAACCTGAAATTGTTTACAAGCATAGATGACAGCCAGACATTCTCTTTCAGTCACCATATAATTACGCTCATGCTTATTCAGCATCCTGCTGCAATAAGCGACCAGATGCTCCTCACCATCATCCCCAATCTGTGATAGCACACCACCAATTGCAGTCAATGAGGCGTCAGTTTGTATGATAAAAGGCTTGCTGAAATTGGGATATTGGAGGATAGGCGCCAAGCTCATTTTGTTTTTCAAAGCCTCAAAGGCTTGTTGGCATTCCTCTGCCCAGCAAAAACAAACTCCTCCTTGTAGTAAGTGGAATAGAGGCTCAGCAATCTTTGTGAACCCTTCCACAAATCTTTGATAGTATCCTACCATGCCTAAGAACACTTGAACATCTCTCATACTCGTTGGAGGTTGCATATTGTTAATCGCCTCCACCTTTTGAGGCTGAGGCCGCAAGCCCTTGGAATCAATGATGAACCCAAGGTATTCCAATTGTTCTTTAAAGAATTGGCATTTTCTAGGTTTTATCTTCAGATTGGCCTTCAACAGCCATTTGAACACTTGTTCAAGGTGCTCCAGATGTTTGGAAAACGTTTGCAAAAAGACATTGATGTCATCCAGGTACACCAGAACACAGGACAATTTAAGGTCCCCCAAAATTGTGTCCATTGCACGCTGAAAGGTTGCCGGTGCATTACACAGCCCCTGTGGCATGCGTGTCAGTTGAAAAAGCCCTTGAGCAGCAATCATCGCGCACTTTTCCTGCTCCTCTGGTGGCAGCTCAATTTGCCAATATCCTGAGATGAGGTCCATTGCGGTAAAGTACTTCGCCCCTCCCAGATGGTCCAGAGCATCATCAATTCTGGGCAATGGATACAAATCTTTTTTTGTAATGGCATTGAGGCGTTGATAATCAATCACAACACAATTGCTGCCATCTTTTTTCTTTACAATTAAAATGGGGCTGGCCCACAGGCTTTTGGATGGCACTATCATTCCACTTTTCAACAATTTGTCTAGCTCTTCACTGACTATTTTGTCACTAGCCCTGGGGCGCCGAATTGGCCTCATTCTAATAGGCATATGGTCCCCAGTATCAACAAAATGCTGAACTCCTTTTGCACAACCTAAATCTTGGTCATCTTTGGCAAAAATTTTGGAGTATCGTTCAAACAACTCTAGTGCTTCATCCTTCTGTTGTTCTGATAATCTGGTAAAAGATTCTCAAGATATTACAGTATGTGCCCCAAGGGTTTCAGTCAGTAAGCCAAACTCAGATAAGTCACCAAATTTGACAGCTGATATTAACTTGTCCCTCAGAAACAGATGCACAAAAGCAACTACTTGATATTTCTTGACCTTAATATTTCAGCTGGTCAAATTTTCTAGTAAGACATCAATCTCTCCATGCCCTGGTATAAGTATTCCAGGCGCCACACTAGGTTCCATTTGAGAATGATGCCACGGGGATACAACCTCCCCATACAGTCCTTCTGGAATATCCAGTGTGGTCCCAGTCCTCATAACCAGTTGATGGCCTGGAGCTATTGTCACATCCTTATTCACACATAGAGGTATTCCTCAATTTTTGTTTATGGCAGTTGGCATGGGGCAGCTTCGATTCCCCCGCTGAATATATCCTACTGGTATTATCCCATTGGCATAAGATATATTGATAAAATTTCTATGACAGCTTGTGGGCTTCATATCGTTGTGAGAGTAATAAATTGGAAGTGATTGGCCCAATATTGTCAAGATATTTTCTTTAAAATTGCATGAGATCCCATAGGTCCTTAAAAAACTAGTTCCAATTAATATGTCATAATTGGCGTTTGGAAGCACTATAGCTGGGTGCGGCTACTACCAAAGCTCCAAATCGCAGTGGCAAAGCGCTGTAAGCTCCTTCACTCTTAGTGCTGTTAAGGCCTGCGGTCCCATATTCTTGATGATGGTCAATGTCCGGAGCTATTTTCAATTTCTTAACCAGCTTTGTGGAAACAATGTTTACAGGTGCTCCACTATCAACAATAGCTACAACTCTGACCTTGTTGACCAGAATATCCACATAAGTGCACTCAGAGTAGTAAGAATCAATAGAGTTTACTAAGTGAATATGGGAAGAATCCAGGGAGTTAAGAGTGTGCTTCAGAGTATTTCCAATACTGGGACATTCATTGATGAATGTGTCAATTGGCATTGCTATATTGACCCCTTTCAGGCTTGGGGTATCTGCTGCATTGCTCAGCCCATTGGCTGGAATATTCTCAAGTATTTGTTGCACATAGGGTTTAGCACTACTTCAGAGGCTTCAGGTATGACAACCTTACTCTGGGAGCGAGTTACCGCATGTACATTTGAAGAATCTTCATTTGATACTAAAATAGAATCGATTTCATTGTTAAATGAGGCCCCATGGCCATCGTTTTCTTGTCAATCAGGTGGGACTGGTGTCTTAGGCACAATAGAGCGTCCCACATCTATTGTGCTTGTTCTTTTCCCTCCTCCTGCATGGTATCAGGAAGGACTACGTTGACATTTTGCTGATGGCATTGGAAGCATAGTGACCTTTATGATTGCAATTAAAGCAAGTAATTTCACTCACTGGCCGTGGGGCTCTTGCATTTGAGTTTTGCTCATTTTTTACAGGCAGATTACTGTCAATCTTCTTATTGGTTTTGAAGGGCTTTCCAGAAAGGCAGCGGGTCCTGATCTGTAACCAGTATTAGGAGGGCCATAATTTTTTGAGCATCTGCACAAATAGTCAACCAATTCAGATGTTGCAAGGTTTTGCATGAAAGCAGGCAATAAAGTGTTTGATAGATTTGGGTAAGGTTCTACTGCATGCTCTAGTGCAATCTTAGCGTCAAAATTGACCATAGCCCATGCGCCTAAGAGAACTTGAGCTTTGCAATAGAATCAATCCATAAATTCATCAATTGCTTCATCTTTCTTAAAGCAAATGTTCATAAACTTAGATTTTCTGGTTGACATCTGTTCTGGACCTCCAAATTCATGAAGCACAGCCTCCTTGACTTTGGCATATGTTGGATTTTTGTTAATGTGAGGCATAATCAACTCAATGCTCCACTCATCCAAGCAGTTAATCATAGTGGCTGCTTTGTTACAGTCGCTGGCCCCATGCATGGCCATTTCAAAGCGTTTGACAAATGTGGTAATACTTCCATTCTTGTCAAAGGCTGGCAGGTTTGCTGGTTTATAATTATTGCTTCCCCATTCCTGGTTATCACGATTACTTCTTTGTTGACTAGAGCCAGGCGTACTAGGGCGTTGGGGCATCATATCCCAGTTTGAGGTGTTAGGGTTGGCCAAAGCAACCATATTGCTAGGCAGTTGTTGACGTGGCCCAGCATCCATTTTGGTAGCTATTTCTGAAGCTTCATCCTCATAATATTCATAAGAATTTCCAGTCAAGTGGTTTGTAGCACACTGACAACGCCCGTCATCCAGAGCTCAAATTTGCTCGTTGATTTCATTTTCCCAATTGACACAATTTTGGTTTTTTAACTTTAATTTCGCAATTTCCTCATTCAAGCTAGTAGCTTGTAGTTGCAAGGTGGAAATCACTTGGTCCTTTTCTTTTATTGCCTTCTTGCACTGGTTCAATTCTCCATGGAGATTATTGTTTGACTCATTAATAGCATTAACATCATCATTGAGATTATTGATCTGTAGATTAAGACGATCAATAGAGTCTTGATTTTTTTCATTTTTCGCCCATTGGTCCTCAAATTGTGTTTGCCAGTAATTGATTTTTCCAGTGTATTCATCCTTCATCTGCGAAATTTGGGCGCTCAAACGTCAATACTGGTCACAAAATTCATCGTTATGGTTTAACTGCGCCTCTTGGGCTTTGTGATTAAGCCTCATGAACTCTGAAGCGTTAATAGAAGTCTGAGTGATATTGCTGACCCAAGATTTGGTGACTCCTCTTTCCTCTAAGAAATTTTCAAAGATGGGATGCAATCTGTCATTTAGCTCTTGTGCTAATTCTGCTACCCAGTCATTAGCCCAAGTGGCTAAGTTGTAATTTGCCTCCAAACTAGAACGGACCTCAGCAAAGTTGGCTTCCAATCGCTCATTTAAAATTTGGCCCACCTGGCTGGAGTTGCAAGAGAAGTTCACCAACTCAGTAATGGCTGCATGATGGCAGGCGATTGTCATCTGAGAATTTCTAGAGGTGGGATGTACAAATTCAATTAAGTATTGGGCAATATTCTCTATCCCAATTAAATTGTTTCAAATCTGAGCTACACTTAATTGATGATGAGCAAGATATCTCATCCACAACACATCTTGCTGTCATTGGCATTAAAAAGGATTGCTACTATTGTCCGCAGGGCCCTTGTCCTATTTGATACCCTCTTAACAACTGCTGCTCAAGACGTTCCAGCTCTTCAGGTGAAATGGGTTCGTTGGGATAGGTAATAATGGGTACATCCTCCCAATTAATCTGGGACACAGTCATTTCAGTATTCCCATTGGGCCCAGTGATGGTTCTGAATAATTGATTGGGATTGCTCCCCTGCTCAGCGCGGTCACCATCTGCAGTCCCAGCCATGAGCGCCACTTGTTGAATTTTGGTTTATTCTAATGGCTGGTTCTTCTCTGGTGGTATGGGATAAAGTTTTGTGCGTCTATTGTATGATGACAATAGACTGGATGGTGACTATAAGTTAAGATATAACTCCTTGGTAGTACTTAAATTTGTATTCCCTGTCATTTACTTGGACGATGGCATGCCGCCCTGATCTTACTGATCCCAAGTAAATACTTGACTAATACAAAGTAAAGTACTAAACGCAAAAAGTTTATAAGTTAAATTATAAACAAGTCATAGTAGTTGAATGTTTTTTATTAGCATCAACTTGAGGGTAATTTATAGGGTTTGATGTTCACCACATCTTACCCATGACATCTCATTTTCAATGGCACTTGGCCACATAAAATGTTTGTAAGAACATCTACAAATACTTTGACTCAGGGCATCATGCTCAGCCTCAGGGTCAGTGTAAACATCGTCATCCTTCTCAAGATGGCGTTTTGGATGCATCTGCAAATAGCTGAACCAATTCTCTTTCACATGTAATTGGCAGCACATACCAAGGCAATTCATATCACTAATTAGTAATTAATTTGATCAAAAACTCGACTGACATTAAAAACTAATTTTGACATAGACCAACAAAGCCCACATGCCTGAGTCATTAAGTCAAAACTTAATTTAAGTCTGACCTAACCAACAAAGCCCTCAAGCCCATGTCATCATAGTCAAATATTATTAAGTGAAATTGCTAGGCTGCAGATCCTAAGCTTTGCATAAGCTTAGAATATACCTGATCCATAATTGCTGATATCTGATATGATCCATAATAAGTTTTAAGCATGCTAACATTATTATGTCCCTATCAAATATCTGATAATTAGGTCCAGTCAATTACTCAACAACAAGGCACCATGAATGGTGCCAGTACAGAAGGGAGCCAAGGCAAGGGTATAGAGCGTGGTATACAATATCATTTAAGCGAGAAACAACAAAACTTGTGTGGATCTAAGAAGGGAGTCCATAATCAAATGTAAATTGGTGCTAGGAGGCTTAGGTGCCTTGATCTTGAGGGGACTTGAGCAGCCCAAAGGTGCACCCAAAACTTATGTTATTTGTGGTAGTATGTAGTGGCCAACGTAGTTGGAGAACTCCTCAAAGAGGTCTGCATTCAGTTTTGCTCAAGGAACCATAAATAAAATGTATTTAAAATGGGAAAGTTATTGTGGGAAGTTGACCAACAAGGAATGTTGATCACAAAAACCATATATAAACATTTTCAGGGTAATTCTGGGTCTGTGGAAGTGGGCACAAGCTTTGATGCTCCAATAAGCAAAATGCTTCCATCCATTTTGGTAGAATACACCAAAACTGTCTTCACTTGGGTAATCAATTGAAGTTGTAATCTATCTGAACGCATAATTTCATAACTTGAATGGGTTTTAAACCCCTGTTCCCCAATCAACTGAATCAAACCATATTCATTAAGTAGATAGCTCGTCCGTTTTAATGCCTGGGCTGATACAATGGGGCGGGCGTTTTGCACGTCACTAGTACCAACCTGGGAATATTTGGCTTGTACCCAGCGTTGGTCTAAGGTGTGCTTGAGGTCATGGAGAGCCTGAAGTTTCACCTTCTGGGCCTCCTGCCGCCCAGCCTTATCCTTGGCGTTGGTGCCTACTATCAAATCATCAAACCATGACATCATTACTACCTTGCACCCCCTAATCTGTCACAGATTTGGCTAATAAGAACTAGACTGGGTTCCCAGTCAGGGTGCTTGAGCACCCAGTGGTGGGCCCAGAATACCATAGGCATAGCAGTTAAAGCTACTAGTAAGAGTGGGGGTCTATTGGAGACGTGAGGAAGGTAAAAGTTCAGTAATGTACTAATGGCCCCCAAGGCAAACCAGATGGTTGCATTGAGGGCAACTGCAAGTCTTGAGGGGCAACCCCCAAGGGCAGGAGAGGGAGTGAGGATGGCGACTCCAGGGTTTGCGGTTGCTGGCCTTCAGATTTGAGTAGGGGGCTTGTGCACCAGCGAGGGATGGCACAGTGGCCGCTGCATGGTTGCAAGTGAGAGCGGAGGTAGAATGTGACCCATGAGAGGGGTTGGGACCAAGCTTCCCCTGGATGGGGAGCTCCAGGTCCCACAGGTGGGCTGAGCCATTGGCGGCTAATGTGGTTATGGATACCAAGTACACAAGTGGTAGGGCAGGGGCGCTTGGGTGTTGATCTAACTGGGGAGCAATTTTGGAGGACCCAGCAACCAAACGGATAGGTGGGTTCCTGTTAAACAAATGCGCAGTAATGAATAAAACATCAGGTTTGTTGTTGGGGGCAAGGCAGATTATAGAATTCATGATCTGCTGCCATGTGGCAGGGTCAAGTGAATGGATAATCTAGTCAGCAAACATCAGTAGGAGAACTTGGGCAACAGCGTGCTTCATCATATTGATTGGTGGGCTTTTTAAAAAATAATAAGGCAGACAGAGGTCATGGCAAGATAGACAAGGAATTCAGATTTTATTAAGCGTAAATAAGAGAATGAATTGACAACTGCCCCTGGGCAGGGCAATTGCCTTAAGAACTGGGCAAAATGCATGGGGAAGGTATCATGGGATTGGCCATTCAGAATTGAAGATGGAATTTGGTTTGCTGGCTTGGAAGGGGGTAGGGTGATGCTTCAGATTTCAGAAAAAGTTAAGAAAATTTTTGCAAATTTTTCCGCATTCCTGAAGCCAAACTAAGTTGATACTACCAATCTGGGTCCTGGTCATCCAAGTTGGCCGGTTTGCATGGATTGGGTGTTCCAGATTCGTCCCAGGAGGCAGGATCCCTTGGATCAGATTACATGCAACTCAGACTGAACCCTCAATTAAACTAATTGTGCAATCTGAACTTCCTGGATCCATTTTGGAGCATTGGGGAAGATGGTCTGAGTTGTTTGGCACCTGATTTGAGATCAGAGCCATACCCTGATCTGATTTCCGGTGCCAGAAAGTCCAGACCAGCTCCCCCAGACCAGAATTTGCAAGCCAGGTGTGAAAATTTACTGATGGTTGTTATTGACAAGAAACCCTATTAACCTTTTTACTGCACAGGTTCCATTTCCTTGTGCACTTTGTCATGTTTTATAGTAGAATGAATTATTAATTGATAATGGTATGGAGACTATTATCTGTAGTTGAGTATGAATTATGTTTTGGCCCAACGCTCGGCCATTATTCCCAATTAAATACTCATGATGTTGTACTCATAGGGATTCATTCCTTTGCTCTTGTTCACCCAATCTTTGCTGAGATACCACAGTGACAGTCTCTTTGGTCCAACACACAGTTGGCAGCTATCCCTGATTGTGACTCCTTTTCTAGATCCCCGCTTGGATCTTTACTATTTTCTCTAAGAGTCTTCCAATTATTGCCCTCTGCAATAATATCCTTGAGACAGAACAGCACAATGGAAGCTGATGATAGGTTAACTATATACTGAATGGATAACTAAGAACTAAATAACTCTTATTATCTGTTATTATCTACTGTATTATCTTTTTTTTTATTATAGTGAATACTAGGGGATATATATAGTGGGGAAATTCAGCTGTCTAACCCTCAGTTGACACCTCTTCAATGAAATGGCAACTGTTGCCATTGAATCACCCATCCTGGCTAGGATTCCATCGTTGGACATCCTCAAGACCTAAAATGGAAAGATTTGGAAAACGTGTCCCTAAAGTTTTCCTCTCAATCTAAGTGAACCAACCATATTTGGCTAGCGACCTGCTTAGGTAATGTGACTTATTACCCATTAAGGCAGGTCACTCACCAACTGATCGATTTTCTAGTTGCAGGTATCATCACTCACCTTGCAACTTGCTATTCATTCCCAATCAGACAGTGATGAAACCTGACTGATCCCATTTGGTAGACCTGATAGTTAATCACTATCAGATGCCCCTATTTCGTTAGCAGCTCCGCCTGATGAGATCTCAAGTATTTGTCCGGATGGATATCTGATGGATACAACCAGGCAAACATCCCAAAATTCCCCAAACATAGTTACTCCAAAACTTGGGCCAACTGAGTTCCAATTTACTTCGCCTTAGGGAATTTTCCCCTAGTGAAACCAGGTAATCTAGAAGGATGAGAATATGGGCAAAAATCCCAACACATCCCCCATCTTGCCTAGATTTCCAGTGAGAAAAGGACGGGGCATGAGAACACTGCTTTGTATACCTGGTTGAATACTTCATTGGTTCAAGTGGAGTACACTCGTCAAAACTTAATGCTGCTCAGGATGACCTTCGGCATACGGCGTTCTTCCTCTTCCTCCTTGCCACTACCTTCTCAGAGTGTGGTAGCCATGACCTTCTGTCATGCCAGGATGATCAATTTACTCATGATAATATTGGTCTCAGGATCCAGTTTTCCCCCGTTAGGGTATCTGACCCACTGTCATATTCAAGATTCTTGGTCCAACGTCCTTGATTTCCTGATTTTCTCCTCATCCTAGACAGGAAACTCTTGCTGTTGATGTTCATTTCATGGCTAATTAAGAATATTTATTTCTTCTTTACCCTTGTTATTCCGCTCATAACCTCTTGGCATAAGTCATTCTTATACTCTTCCCTTGAAGAGCTTATCTCATTAATTTGGAGATTAATTCCCCCAAAATTGAAGCCTAATGGATTATAGAGTGCATAATGCCAACTTCTATATAAGTCTGACATCCCCCCTCTTGTCCAGCTCATATGTCAAATTCTGAATCTTTCTACCAGCAGCTCCTCAATAGTCTGTCTGATCCAAACCTCCGCCTCTTCCAGCAGATGAGTCGGGATGCTCAGCAGAACCTCTTCTATGGTCCTTCCAGGACTCATACGCCTAGTCTGGTGCCAGAGGCTAGTCCTTCCATCAAATTACTTGAAACAGTAACTAATCCCTCTAAAACCAGGCTGGCTATCATTTCAAACAACTCTCAGCCAATTCTTCCTCTGCCATCAATCTAGAGTTGAATTTCAAACTCTCCTGGATTCAGATCCTTTTGCTGATGCTCCAACCATCGTCATAGATGCTCTAGAGATTATGCCAGTTGCTCTTGATCACTCATTTCTTGCCAGGTTGGATCTGCTTCCTGAGTTCCTCTTCTGACTTGGTCAATATTACAAACCAGCTGTTCTGGTCTCCGAGCTCAACATTGGTAACAGTATTCATTTTGAGCTCTTCTACGCTGAACTTCAGGCCCAAGTAACCAAGGCTTTGACATTAGCACTGAAACCCTCTGATCTTGAAAACATCCTGAATCATGATACCACTACTTATGCTCTTCACTTTACTGGCAAATTTCTTCAAAGTTGGTCCATGAAGCTTCCAGCCTCGCCCAGGTTGCACCAAACATTCAGCTTTAGCTTATGAGAAGCCCATAGTCATTGCTTGCAGGATGCAATCTGCTCCCTGCATGACTATCTCTTCTCCGATGCTTCCCATCAGTATCTTCCACTGATGGCGTTGATAGGGGGCATGATTCAGCAACCCCCATCAAGCATCCCTTATTTGTTGCCAGCCCACATGTCCAGTGTCCTTGATGAAGCCCATCGTCAGGCGCTCAGGACCAATCTTCTGGCTCTGGTACCATATTGGGATTACTTGGGGTTATTTGCCAATTACCTCTTCTTATACTGTTGCTTTTCTCCCCACTCTGGGGTTTTGCAATTGGCTTCATCTGACATCTCAATTTCCCTTCCCTTGATCGCTTTCTCACAGGGCTCGCGTTCACTCAAAGAACGTGGTTTTGTGTAGGTCTAGCCCTTTCTAGCATCCGATCTCATATTGATTTTGATGGGCTGTTCATTCCTACCGAACTCCATCTTCCCTCCCCCAAGAGGAGACATAGGCGGAATCATCCCCTTACTGAGGACAATTAATAAAAATAAAAATTATAAAAATTATATCAGATTTTTCTCTGTGTGGGTTATATTATTTTTTTCCATTATCTTTTATCAATCTTTTATCTTTATTCTTCTTTTTTCCCTATGGGACTTGACCTTGATTTGGTTCAGCAGTCCATATTTTTATTTTTTCCCCCATTCTGGGTCCTGGGTAATTAAGCCTGCCAGTTTTCTATAGTTCAGAGGTCATTTTTCAAACTTAACCATCTAGAATGGTTCAGAGGTCCTTTTTTCGGACTTGACCTAATCATACAGATATGACCAACTTAATGGTTTATTGGTCCTTTGTGAACTCTTTTATTTTTCATCAATCCATCGCTTTAGATACTTAGCATGGACTCGATTCACAACTATTCCATCCAAGAGATTCTTGATGGAGTAAGCATCAGTTGCCATCTTGGCGATCACTTCAAATGGACCCAACCACAATGCATCTAGTTTGTTTCTTCTTCTGAAGCCATGCTTATTGTAATAGGCAACTCTTTCCCCTATTCAATATTTTGCTAAGGCTGGTCAGTTCTTGACATCTGTCAACTTCGCTCATATACTTTTCTTCAAGGTTTATTGAATGCTTGTGATTGCATATTGATCAGGATATTTGTCAGTCAGTTCAGGTATTGTTTGGTAATCATCCCTGATGTAGGTTCCACCACCAAATATAAAATTTGTGGCAACGCGGCCTTTCTCCCATATAATAACTAAACGTATTCTTTCCTGTCACTGTATGATGACTAATATTGTAGGCAAACGTCACCAAGGTCAGGTACATTCCCCATGTGGAAGTTCTTCCTGCGACCAGCTTCCTCAGCATCGCGGCCAGCGTTCATATCACTCATTCTACCAGTCTGTTCATCTCTGGCCAGTAAGGTACTGACATGACTCCTTGGATCCACATTATCTCATTTAATCCTGGGATCACATGAGACATGAAGTTGGTCCCATTGTCTCTAAGCAGGACCTGTGGACATCCATGCTGGTATACTACTTGATCCAGGATGAACCTCGCAGTGCTGGTAGCATCTACTCTGGTTAGGGCTTTCATCTTGACCCATCTTGTCAGATAGTCAATGGCAGCTATAATGTACTTGACTCCCCCTGTGCTCATTGTCAGTGGTCCCATAATGTTGATGGATACCGTGTTCCAGGCAAGTCCAGGGTGGACCATTCAGTATCCAGATGTATTCTTATGTGGTTTGTGCAGCTGGCACTCCACACAAAAAGCTAGATAATCTGTGACATCGTAGTTGATATATTTCCAGTAATAATACTGGCAAATATGATCAGTTGTTTTCCTCAGGCCTCCATGCCCACCAACCTTGTGAGCTGCTTGCACTATTGCTGCTCTTTATGACAGTTTTTGGAATAATAACCGCTTCCCATTGATCATCTTGAATACTTGTCCATCCATGGTCTCAGTGTTTTCCATCGCTTTCTGTAGCACACCTTGAATTTCTCAGGTCTTGTCTCCAATTTTTCTGTCGACCATTCTCTGGAATAGCTTATCCACCCTCAGGTATACCATCTGGACCATTGGTAACCACAATAAGCCATCCGCGCTCTGGTGAGAAGCCCTCCCTTAGTGGACAATCTCATAATCATAAGCCTGGAGCTTAAGTGCCCATAAGGCCACTCATCCTTCTGGCTCTCTCAGATTATGCAGCCAACGCAGCGAAGATTGGTCTGTTACCACCTTAAAGTGCATTCCATGGATGTACACCAGAAACTGCTTGCATGCATAAATGACCATAAGACATTCCTGCTCAGTCACGGTGTAATTCCTCCCAGCAGCTGAGAGTGTTTGGCTCACATATGCCACCAGATGTTCGTCCCAAAGTTCATATACTTGGCTCAGTATGGCGCCCATTGCCATCAACAAAGCATCGGTTTAAATAATAAACTTCCGATTGAAATTCAGATATTTCAGAATCAGCGAATCTATTAAATACTGGCGTAACTCATTGAAGGAGTCCTGGGCCTCTTCATTCCATATGAATCCTTTTTTTGGATCCTTTAATAAATGGAATAATGGCTCGGCTATTTGGGCGAAGTCCCAAATAGATCTTCTATAGTATATTACCATCCCAAGGAACACTTGGATGTCTTGGACACTCTTCTGGACAGCCATACGTTCTATAGCTGCTATCTTCTGGGTTTGTGGCTGCAATCCACTGGAGTTGATTACGAATCCAAGGTATTCCAACTCTTTCTTAAAGAAGTGACACTTCCTTGGATTGATCTTCAGGTTAGTCACGGACAGTTTCTTGAATACTTCTTCCAAGTGGTGTAGGTGATCAGCAAACGTGCTACTGAAAACGTTTATATCATCCAAATATACCAAAATGCACAACAACTTCAATTCTCAATATCACATCCATGGCCCTCTGAAATGTTGCAGGTGCATTTCATAGACCCTAGGACATCCTCATCAGTTGGTATAGCCCCTGCGTGGTAATAATCACGCATTTTTCCTGGTCTTCCTTTAGCAAGTCGATCTTCCAATATCCCAAGATTAGATCCATTGTGGAGAAATACTTCGATTCTCATAAATGATCTAGCGCATCATCAATCCTCAGTAGGGGAAATAAATCCTTCTTTGTAATTTTATTCAGCCTTCAGTAGTCAATCACCACCTGGTTGGATCCATCCTTCTTCTTCACGATCAAAATTTGACTCACCCAAGGAATTGATGATGGAACTAGAAGCCCATTCTTCACTAGTTTGCTGATTTCAACCTCCACTACCACTTCAGCATCTTTCAATCGTCAGATCAATCTCATCCTGATTGGCAAATTTTCCCTGGTGTCAACCTTGTGGATCATGTCTCATGCACATCCCAAATTGTGGTCATCCTGAGAAAACACATCCTGATACTTTTTGAATAGTTCAAGCACCTCCTCTTGCTGGCCTTCTGACAGATCAGTGAGCTGCTCTCTATCAACCAATAGCTTGATGCTTTTGGTTACTTCAGCCAGTAATACCATTTCATTGAGAGTCCAAAAATCGTGGAATCTCTTCATTTCAGCCATCAGTATCAGATGAACAAATGCGGTAATCTGATTCCTCTTGATCTTCATTGGTTTTTCACTTAAATTCGCCAGGAGAACTCAAATTTCTCCATGGCCCAGTATTAGTATCCCAGGAGCCACCCATGGCTCCACTCTAAACTTATTCCAGGGGCTTCCAATCTCCCCATACAACAGCTCAGGAATCTCCAATGTCAACCCTGTGTCAATTGTCATCTGTGATCCAGCTGGTATGGTCCTCTCATTTTGATTCTTAGTGGAATTCCCCGGTTCTCTAGGATTTACGCTGGCATTTTGCGTCACTTTCTAACCACTAATTGGTACAAAATTGGGACAATGCCATCATTGTATATTAGATTGATGAAGTTGTTTCTATAATTCAGAAGATATTCATCATTCTTCTGATATACCAATGATAACTTCTGACCCAATATGATCAATGTAATATCCTCAAAGTTACATTTAACTCCATATTTTTGTAGAATTTTGTTCCGATCAGAATGTCATAGTTTTGGTTTGCCAAAACTATTGCTGGTGCAGATACCACCAATGACCAAAATAGTAGTGGCAGTGCGCTATATGCTCCACAGGAAACGGTGGTGTTTGGCCCAGCTGTCCCATATTCTTTCTTATGTTACAAGTCTGGCGAGATCTTCATACTCTTTGCCAGCTTGGTTGAGACAATATTGATGAGCGCTCCGCTGTTGACAATCGCCCTCACCCTCACTCGATTCACTTGTATGTCTATATATGTACACTCAGAGTATTGTAGTATAGTGTTCACTGAGTGAATAGCGGCGTTATTAGCTGAATCTAGGGTGTGAATATTTAGCACTGATAAATCAGGAAATGATTCCTTTATCACGCTGAGGGGGATAGATAAATTAGCCTCATCTAATCAGACTTCAGATAATTCTCCAGGATTCTCAGTGGTTTGAATCTTGTCCACCAGTTGTTGGGCGTACAGCCAAGCAACTTCCTTGATTATCTTGTGGTCAATTCTCTTCTCCCCAGCTCTGGTCACGGCATTTACATCCAAATTGACCACTTATTACAGCTGATCCTGCTCGGCATCTATGAACAGATCACTGATATCAATTTCTTCTTTCATAATGCCAGGAGGCAAGGTTTCTCCGCAGCTCTAGAATGTTCCCTATCTAGGTCATGGGCCCTTTTCCTGAATCCTTGGTGGCTGCTGACTCTTTGGCCTGGACCACGCTGAACTTATCCATCAGCTTTTTACAGTGCACGGCAAAATGTCCTTTCCTGCCACACTGATAGCAGACCTTTTCCTTCTTGTTTAACCGTCTGAATTCTTTAGGCTTATTCCCTGACACAGTTTAATTGGTCATCTCTTTAGATCCTTCCTTTCCCTTTGTGGGATTCAGATTTTGTACCAGATTGTATTTAAAGATTCTATTTGGGGCATCAAATGTTGCTCCCAAAATCTTCAAATTATCTACCATTTGTGAGGTAGTTATTTCCATCTCAAACATGGAAGACATCATGCAATGCAAATCACGATAGGGCCAAAATTCCACTTTCAAGGCGATTCTAGCATCAAAGTCATCCAATAATAAGCTCTGACCAGGATCTGCAACTCCTGTTAAAACTGATCTGCGAAGCTAGCTAGAGAATTTTCTTTATGGAACTGGATTCCCATAAATTTTTGCTTGCATTTTGACATGCATGTTGGACTCCTGAACTCTTTTATGATGGCTGCCTTTGCCTCAGCATATGACCAGCTGTCCCCCTCCAGGTGAGGTAACACTAAGTACTGACAATTGGTGTCTAGGAAATTAATGACCATCAACACATTTTGACAATCCCTGTAGCCATTCATGGTCATGTCAAACAGTCGGAAAAATGCTGGGGCACTATCCCAATGGAACGTCGGCAGTTTTGGCGTTGCCCTAAATTCCTCCAAGTTATTTCTGGCCGATTCTCTCAGTTCAGCCACTCAGCTAGCTTGAGGAGTGACTTTGGGCATCATCTCTGAAATGGCAGCAAAAGCGGGTGGCATGTTCCTTGGGGTATTCAACTTCCCAAGCATTGTGCAAGGACTTCTTTCTTCAGCATTGCTTGCCATATTGGGCTCACAAGCACATTTATGAGCTTTAAGTTCCTCCACTTGTTTGATTAATCTCTCTATATCTGCACCAAAATTTCTTAAATGAACATGATCCACTTCTCGCTCCATTTTCAGGTATAAGACCTCTCAAACGAGGTCCCCTTCTTTCTTCTTCAACGAAGTTACTTTTTCAAGTACTCGTTCCCAAAGCTTGCTACATTCTCTATTCCTTCCTCCACCTTGGCGACTTGTTCTTCCAAGGCTGCGAACTTCCAATGGTCTGCTGAGTTTAGGGCATTCTGGTTTACAGTGGCTAACTTGGTCCACAGTTTTTGTAGCTCATCTTTTTATGACATTATTATCAATTCTTCAATTCAACTACCCCTGTAGTGAGCATCAACTTGTAAAAATTCTATTGATGGTTGTTATTGGCAAGAAGCCCTAGTAACCTTTTTACTGCACAAGTTCCATTTCCTCATGCACTTTGTCAAGTTGTATAGTAGAATGAATTATTGATTGATAATGGTATGGAGACTATTATATGTAGTTGAGTATGAATTATATTTTGGTCCAACGCTCGGCCAGTATTCCCAATTAAATACTCATGATGTTGTACTCATAGGGATTCATTCCTTTGCTCTTGTTCACCCAATCTTTGCTGAGATACCACAGTGACAGTCTCTTTGGTCCAACACACAGTTGGCAGCTATCCCTGATTGTGACTCCTTTTCTAGATCCCCGCTTGGATCTTTACTATTTTCTCTAAGAGTCTTCCAATTATTGCCCTCTGCAATAATATCCTTGAGACAGAACAGCACAATGGAAGCTGATGATAGGTTAACTATATACTGAATGGATAACTAAGAACTAAATAACTCTTATTATCTGTTATTATCTACTGTATTATCTTTTTTTATTATAGTGAATACTAGGGGATATATATAGTGGGGAAATTCAGCTGTCTAACCCTCAGTTGACACCTCTTCAATGAAATGGCAACTGTTGCCATTGAATCACCCATCCTTGTCTTGGCAGTGATAGTCTTCCCCATCCTGGCTAGGATTCCATCGTTGGACATCCTCAAGACCTAAAATGGAAAGATTTGGAAAACGTGTCCCTAACGTTTTCCTCTTGATCCAAGCGAAACAACCATATTCAGCTAGCGACCTGCTTAGGTAATGTGACTTATTACCCATTAAGGCAGGTCACTCACCAACCAATCAACTTGCTAGTTGCAGGTGGCATCACTCACCTCGCAACTTGCTATTCATTCCCAATCAGTCAGTGATGAAACCTGACTGATCACAATTTATACTCCTGATAGTTAATCACTATCAGATTCCCCTATTTTGTGAGCAGCTCCGCCTGATGAGATCTCAAATATTTGTCCAGACCACTTCCCAACAGATACGACCAGGCGAATATCCCAAAATCCCCCAAACATAGTTACTCCAAAACTTGGGCCAACTGAGTTCCAATACACTTCGCCTTAGGGAATTTTACCCTAGCCATACCAGGTAATCTAGCAGGATGGGAATATGGGTAAAAATCCAAACACCAGGCTCTGATGTTGGGAAATGCTGTTTCCCTAAACTTCTGACATAGTTTGCCTGGGAAATGGGTGGTCCCAGGGGCCTGTCCCTGCACCTTGGTGTGCGCAATCTCCCTGCAGACTCCTTCTATCAAACTTACCAGAGTTGAGGAGGGGGAAGAGGTGGAAATGGGGTATTCTTGGGGGGAGTGCAGTCACCCAGCGCTCATCTATCACATGGGCTAGGTCACTCAGCTGTGACAGAGGGTCCGCTGGAGCTTTGTGACCTCTTTTCATCTGGAAGGGGTGTTGATCCTTATCCAGTTGCAGGGGCTTGTCCCCAGGACTTACATAATCCTTCCCAACAACTTCTGAATGGTGGGAAAAACCAGAGAGGAAGAAACTTTCAGAGGGTAGGCTGTAACTCACCCTTCATTCACCACATGGGCCAGATCACCCTTGCTGGTGAGAGGAACAGCTGCACTCTTTAGCCCGTCTGGGTTCTATAAGGGAACGCCTCCCAGTTCAAGATTAGGGTTTGCTCCTCAGGCCTTATATTTTTATACTAACCTATAGGTTCTAAACCTGTTACAAACTAAACCCACACCCAAGAAGTAACTGGATTTATCCTGCTAGGCAGCCACCATATCTTTCTTTAATCTTTATCTTCATATCTACACTCATACTTATAAAGTGGAGTAATAATTATAGGCAAGGGAAGAAAACAATGTTTCATCCTAGCCATTATGTATTTATTACCTATTACAAACCAAACCTGCACAAGAGTGGTAGCAGGTTTCACCTTGATAGACAACCAACCTATCTTCCAGCTCCTCAATATCTTTATTAATCTTTTTAAAAAATATAAGTGGGAAGGGGAGGGAACAATGTTTTTACTAGCCAGTATGGGCTTTATACCCAGTTACAAACCAGTTTTGAACCAGAGTGGTAGCAGGTTTCAGCCCACCAAGAAACCACCACATATTTTTTATTTTTATCTTCATATCTACAACAATTTTATTTTAAACTAGCTGATTTAACCGTGCTTTGCTACTGTGTCTATATAAATTTTGATTTTTAATTTATTAATTAGATTATACAATCATCACTCTCTTTCCACTTTGCGTAACTTTCCAAGCAAAATTACACAAATTTATAAAACAAATTGAATTCACCTGTTGTAGTTTCTCTCTGATGTCCTCAGATTCTCCACTGGCTGCTCCAGCGTGGGGCAGCGGCGAAACTCCCCCTCCATTTTCTGTCTGACAGGAAAACGCGCTAGGACTGGTTCACCCAGTCATTCCAAACCTATGGGAAGATTCGTTCTACCCAAGGACCTAGACGCTCACCTTGCTTGTACCCAAGCGGTACCTCACTGACCCCTAGTACTCCCCTGGAGCAACATGCATTTTGGCCTAAGGGTCAAATATGGGAAACTATTCCCATACCATGACCAAGTCATTATTGAAATGGCACAGGCAGTGATGACACCCACCAGCTTTATTGATTTCTGCCCCTACAAGGGGTATTTCAACCTCAGCTTCACCTGCAAAGCCAATGCTGCCACTGCAGCAACTGTGCCCCTGGTATTCCAGGGCACCCTCTCACCACAACTTGGACTTGGCTCCCAGCAGACACCACTTTGGTACAGTTTGCTGGCTTGCTCACCCACCTCCCCCTGAAGTGCTCCACCAGGAGCTGATGGACAGTTTGGCAGCCTATGGCTCCAACCCCATCTTACAATTTGTGGTCCCAAATGGGGCCACACAACTCTCTGGGCCTCGGGCATACGCCACAATCAGCCCTGAATTTTTAAAAAACATGGTGTCAATTCTGCCACGCACCATTAATCCCTCAGTGCCTGACCATCCATTTTGAACCTGCATCAAGGGCGGGCGGATGATCTGTCCATCATGTTTCAAGTTAGACCACTAAAACATAAGTGCCTCTCCTCAACCACCTCTGGTGGATCGGATGATTCATTCACCAACCTCCAATCTGCTACCCACCCTGTACAATTCCTGGTATGGGGCACAATCCTACCTCCCCCACCCCCAAAGCCTGTTGCTGCAGCTGCACCTGCAGCCACCAATCAGCCTCCTCCTCACCCCAATGCCATAAACAATTTCACCAATTAAGCATCAGATTGGATCCCAGTATGATCCTATGCTTCCTCAAAAGATTCAACCAAACCTCAACTGTACGCTGATTCCCCAATCCAATTCAACCAAAACCCATTGGAATTATTGGCTGAAATTGACGAATCAGGTAAGTTCATTGAAGAACCATCTCTGCAAATTGAGCGGTTCGTTAATGCAGAATGGGACGCCAGATACCCCCCTCAACTTTATACCCCACAGCTAAATGCTGAATCGTTTTGCAGTAATCACCAGCTTGCAGTCAAAGCAGCTGCAACACCAGATTGTCGTCCCCTGCAAAAAGCTGTCACTAATTCTGTAGTAATGCTCATAGGAGGTATTCCACCTCCTGTTATCCCTGCAACCTTAACTCCAAAAAGTAAAATCATGGTGAATCAGCTATACAAAAATGCAAACAATGCTATCCAGAACATGGCAACTATAACACAGAATCCAAAAGCAAAAATAAACTGAACCAACATTGCCATGTTTGTTAAACTCCCAGATGCCCACATCAAAGCTGAAGAAGCTTTAACCGAATATCTCAGTGCCATTTATCTAGCTGGCAATTTACTTGAAATTCCAATTATCAGTGTTATCAAACCCCATGCTGCAGATGCCCCAACGCCATTACTGCAGCCGTGACATGCACTCTACTATGTGAGGAAGAAGCTGCTGCTGAAGATGAGCCCCCTGACCCCCCTCCCCTTCCGCCATGGAGGGATAAGCGGTTTCTGCTGCCCACCTGGTTGGTTGTTTTTGTTTTGTTTCATTCAATCTTCTCATTAGGGCGTCTTGTTTGAGCCAAGTAGTTATGTTAGTTTTTTAGTTAGTTTTAGTTTTATTAATGTCTGTCCCCTGGTTGGATTGCCTCAAATAAATATAATTAGATTATACATTATAGATAAACAAAATCACTCAGCCAAATATATTGCTCAATTGAAATAACCAAAAACCACTAACCACTTAGATAAAACTATCTGAACTTATCAAACCAACCAATAACTAATCACCCATAAGACTAAACTGTGTCATATCAATTTGAACAAAAGCCATCAACCACTCAGACAAACAAAAAAACCTATTGAATCAATCAAATAACACCAAAATGCTACCCAAAACATCTCTTTATACTTAAAATAATTAAGAATGTGATATATCTTCCAAACTACTAAATCAACTTCTATATAACTTTCCAAAATTATTTTGTTAATTAGGTAAACCAAATTAGGCATGGTTTAAAATATATAAACCTAACATTCAGATACCCATGCTTAGCTACAGTATTTGGTTTATCAGATGATAATCTCACATTATAGCCTATAAGCTGTGCCAGCACTACTCTTGAGCCACTCGGACTAACAGCCTTACTGTTGTCCTTAAGAAGCTGGTGAGCTGATTATCCTAGCTACTTAATCTATTTAACCCTTGAACACTGATTTTTGTTGAGTTTCAGGTGAGCAATTTGGTGAATTATTAGATAACATTCGCCAATTCTCACCCACTCACCCAAATAGACTGAACCCATCAGGATCAATAATTTCAGATTTCTCTCTTATTTGCTAATTATCACCTACTCACCCAAATAGATTATATTTATTAGCTTGATTAGCTTCAGGTGAGCAATTTGGTGAATTATTAATTTTTTTTTCAATTCTCACCCACTTGCCCAAATAGATTGAACCCATCAGGCTCAATAGTTTCAGATTTGATAAGATTCACCAATTCTCACCCACTCACTCAAATAGATTGACCCTATCAGACTCAAAAGGTTTCAGATGTCAGTCATTCAGAGAATGTGTTTTAGAAAGTAGAATTTAAATGATAAAAGTGAAAGGGAGGAAACAATGTTTTTCATTTTCAATATAGGTTTCATACCTGATACAAGCTAAATCTGCACCAGAGTTGTAGCAGGTTTCACCCTGCTAGGCAACCACCCTATCTTCTTTTTTCTTCATACCTTTGCTCATTCTTTTAAATGTAATAATGATAAGAGGGAAGTGGAATAAAATGTGATGGCAGGGTTGAGCCAATCATTATATTTCAACTTAGGATTCAGAAATTTAAACCTGAGCAAGATGCTTTATTGATTTCTAATTAAGGTTGGCTTGGCGCTGGGATGTGCCACTCCCAAGCTATTTTAGGCTCACAAGAGCTTAAAGTATGCTGTAAGAGCTCTCCAAAAGTCAACTAAAAAATATAAGACTGAACCTTTTCCAAACCTCAGTTTGAAGTTTTATGTTCTTTGGCACATAGTGGCTTCTCTTCTCTTACCTTACCTTACCTGGTTTCCATGATGCAGCAAGCTTTTGTCGTGGAACAAAAGCTTAAGCTCTTGGGGCTTGATCCCACAAGTAGCTTTGTCATTTTCTTGCTGCTATTGCAATGACAGAGCATGTCATGAATGCTTTCTTGTCCAAGGTTTTATTTCATTAAAAATAAAAGGTTTCTTTGATGATCACTTCACATACTTGCTGTTCTTTTTCCACGTTCAAAATTTCAAAATCCAAGGTTTATTGGGTTAGGGGCATCTGGATTAATTACTACCTCAAGAGTTCAGCTTCGGGTTGAACAATATATAATATGGTAAAAGACTTAAACGTAAGGTGCATAGCAGTTGTAAACTTGGATGCTTTTAACTGTTACCAAAGTAATGTGTTTTCTTAGTCAGTATAGGTTTTAAACCTATTATGAACCAAAATTGCACTAGATTGACAGCAAGATTTACCCTGCTAGGGTAAAAACATGTTCTTAAAAAACTAACAAGCCTATTGAATGAAATTAATAACAATCTTATAGCTGAAACATTAGTAAAAAATTATTACCACCTGGCAATAAATAGATACTTCAGCGTTTTTTCTTATATGTTACTTAGTAGGTGCCTATAACTAATAATCTCCATATTAGATTTCAAATTTATAGCTTATATGGCTTAGGAGATATGAAAAGATTAGTTTATATATATAGATCCACAGTTTATATAAGATTTCAAATGGAAATTTAAAATCATAACTAAATGAGAGCCTAACACTTAAGATGCATATAAACACCATAATTTGTTTGTAGGTTTTTTGTTTAAGAGAAATGATATTGTTAAAAATCACAGTTTAAGTAGTTTAAAAATAATCATTTTTCACTATTACTTACAAACCTGATATTCTATAAAAAGGAATTGTAATTCACCAGTTTGGAGGTGGCTTTAATTATGATATTGATTATAAAACCTTGAAATTAAATACAGTTATGTTTGTGGTCATAGGTACCCCCACCATGAGAACTTTTGTAATGTGAGAAAGAAAAGGGTAGTGTCATAAATGCTTTCTTAATTAATTGAAAATCACGCACATTACTATATACCCTAGAAGGAAAAGAGCACATAGTGGTACATGAAATGTGGAATGTTTGCTGGCTTGGTGAAAAGCTCTCCCTGTGCCATTTTATTTGGTAAGAAGTTCAACAAGGGGTTCTGGTTTGGAGGTGAAAGATGGGCCTAAATAGTTAGCATCACAATATTTAAAGGCACACTGGATAGGAAGAACTGTATTAATAAATATTAGTGTAATGGATCAGGAGGCACCTGATATGTAAATTCTTCAGATCAGGTGGCATTTGATCCAAATGTGGCTTTAATCCAGAGGGCCTCAAACTTGAGGAAGTCAGAGTTAGTGAAATTGGACATCCTGAACCCAAAATGCATCTGTGAAATGACGTTGGGCTTAAGCATGGCGTGGATGATGATCTGGTGGGATGTGGAGTCTTTGCAAGAGATGTGCTGGACAGTGTTCAAGAGAGCCTAGCATAGGAGTGAGTTTATTCAATAATTGCAAAGTGCTATTTATTGGAGGATATTGCAGCTCAAAAGGTCAGTTGCATCTTCTATAAAACATCAGAAAATTAAATAGAAATTCTCGCTTGCTAATAAAAAGGTATTTATTTATTTAAAGAATTATGAAGCATTGAATCAGAGTTATGAGCTCAACTAGTAAGCTTGGCATGGCGGTGTCATTTTCAGCCCTTTTCTTCTCCCAGACCCTACTGTTGATGAGCAGCGTTGTGAGAATAGTGGTGAGGGAATATGTGGAAATGATGAGTAATGGTGGAAGGGTTCAGGGATGGGCTTCAGCTGGCTTGTCCCTAGTATGGTCAGTAACATGGCTCTTACTTCCGAATTTGTTTGTAGCATATTGGCATAAACCCAACTGTTACATTAGATGCAACTTAAATACATTTTTGTCAGTTTTTGGGGGCCCCAAGAAGAATTGGTGGCAGCAGGAGGGGAGGAATGGTATTGCTATGTGTCGATGATGGTGATGGTGAGTTTCTCAATAACATTCATAATAAGAAAGGTGGTTCAAGTATTTGGTGCAAGTCCCATGAAGAGGGAGGAGAGCCATGAAAGATCTCCATCTCCAAAGGTCAGTCAGCATTGCCCATGGAAGCTTTGGAGAAGATTTACCAAGTAATGTCACAGATTCCTCTTCAGTTGCAGTTGGCTCAAGTGACAGGAGGAGAGACCCCTTTCTCACCGCAGATTGTGCAAATTGTGGAAGCACTACCCTCAGATCTGGCCAGGTGGGTGCAAGAGTTGGTTGAGGAGCAAGGTCGCCTCCCAGGATCCATGGATAAGTGTGTCAATTGGATCAACTGGAATGCCTGTCTTGATGAGGCGCAGGATGAGGCGTGGTCAGCTCTGCTGACTGGTGTGTCAGGGTCAAGGATCAGTTGAAGAGTATGGAGGATTTTCTGATGATTGGTGAAAGCAGCACAAGTTTCAGATTTGCAATAATTGCAAATGTTTCAACATGAGATGCAAGCGGATATTTTAGCTGCCATGGCGGCTGCTAAAGTTCAGGTACATTGGTGGAAGAAATTGCGTTGGTGGTGCAGATTGAGAAACAATTGGCCTTGACATGAAACTGGTGGGAAGATTCTATGTTTACAGGAAGGGGACAGTCACCCGCAGTGGCTAGTAGAGATCGATGAGGTTGGCAGAGATCACCCAGGAATTTTGGAAATATCCATAGAGGGTTATTCCAGGGAAACGGTGAGGAGTTGGGAAGAACAGGAGATCAGGGATTCAGGAAGAGTTATAGTCCTAGACCTACCTTACCTGCAAATTTGCAATATGAGAATGCTTTAAACATTAAATATACTTCTTTTGCTTTATCCTCAGTTATTCATTCCAGTGGAGTTATATTCACAAGGTCATACAGAGAAGGTGTTGGCCCTGGTGGATACAGGGGCTGAGGAAAACTATATGGAATTCGCCTTGGCAGAACGTTTGAAGTTGGAAATGAAGAGGAGTCCTGAGGTGGTGTTTGCCAACATGTCAAGGAGAGCTCCCTCATGGCATTTAGAGCATTTGGTAGTTGTTTGGCAGAACACGTTTTGTTTCAAAGAGGGCTTCTGTGCAATCAGAAATCTGGTCCATCCTGTGGTATTGAGGATGCAATGGTGGCATCACTTCCAGCCCAGGTTGTTTGCCGCATAATGCAATTACTTTGAATCTGCATATAGGGCCTCAGATTAGATGGAAGATGGAGGTCGGGAGCAATGTTCTGAGTGGACACAGGAACTTGGGTGGAATGCAGGAGGTAGAGTTACCAGCTGAATATAGGATTTTGTGGGTGTATTTGGTCCTATTGGGGACTCGCCTTTTTCCCCTACAGATCCTTTTGCATTTTCATTCCAGTTCAAGGAGGGGTCAGAGCTTCCCAGGGGATGTCTGGTATACCCTCTTAATGAACGAGTTAAAGAAGCGTTGGAAGTCCATGTGAAATCTATGTTGGACAAAAGTTTGATCAAACCTTTTAAGTTGCTGATGGTGTCTTCAGTGTTACTGGTGCCAAAAGCGAGTGGCGAGCTATGTCCATGCATAGATTTCTGATGGCTGAACATGGTCAATGAGCCTGATCCATATCCAATGCCTTTGTTGGAGGATATTCTTTCAATGGTTACCAGATGCAACATTTTTACAAAGCTTGACCTTGCAAATGCATTAATCAGGTACCGGTGAGACTGGAACATCAGCAATACACAGCGTTTAAGTGTCACCTGGGGGTGTATCAGTATCGCATGATGCCGTTCAGTCTTAGGAATGTTCCAGAGGTGTTCCAGCGGATGGTTGACCATGTCCTTTGAGGGATGATTGGTCAATGATGTGCCACCTATATGGATGATATCTTAGTGTTTTTGTGGTCCCAAGAGGATCATGTCTGAGATATCTGGGAATTTCTGGGGGCAATTGGCTGGATGGGTCTGAGATTGAAACCTTCCAAGTGTGAATTCTATTGAAGCTTGGTGACATTTCTAGGCAACGTAGTTTTTCAGAATGGATTGGGGTATGTCCAGATAAACTGCGCGCAGTGCGATCATGGAAGGCCCCTATTGATCAAATGGGGGTGTGGAGGTTTTTGGGAATGTTAAACTTCCTTCGTCAGTTTTTGAAGAAACTATCCCAAGTGGCCTTACCTCTCACGCGTCTAACACAGGATGTCCCATTTGTATGGGGAAGGAAAGAGGAGCAGCATTTGATTTAATAAAGAATAAGTTACTTATCACGTCCTTATTGGCCCATCTGGACCCCAGGAGGCCATGCATGGTGGAAACTGATGCCTCAAATTATGCCATAGGGGCAGTGTTGCTTAAGGAAGGGGAAGTTGGGGCTGGAACACCACGTGTGTTACTTTAGCCGAAAAATGCTCCTTGCTGAAACAAATTATTCAATATATGTAAGGAACTACTGGCAGTGATGGCAGCCTTGTGGGAATGGCAGTACCACCTGCTCTAGCCCGGCCCCTTTTGTTAACTGAACGTACCATAAAGCGTTGGAATACTATTGTGAAACCCAGGAAGATGAACCAGCGGCAGGCCAGATGGCATGTGGAGCTAGTCCATTATAACTTCCGGTAGAGTACAGGCCAGGATTGTCAAATGTTCTAGCAGACTGTTTGAGTTGAGACAGGAGCTTTGTGTAGAAGAAAAAGGAATTAAAGAGTTTAATACAGCCACAATGTTTTGGCCAAACCAATTCACAATGATTGAGGTGGGGAAAGTGATTTGGGGGAGGAAGTCCACCAGAAGCAAGTAAGGTCAGAATTTGACCAGCAACAGAAAGCAGAGATGAAGGAGGGATGGCTGCACAAGCGCCACAAGGCCTTCATGAAGAGGCGTGGGGTGTTATATCACAATTCTCACGTAAAGGTTCCAAACCCATCGTTACAATGGGGGGTAATACAGGTCTCTCATAATCATCCACTGGCGGGTCATCCGGGAGTGGAGAATACAGTGGAGTTGGTGCAACTGGACTATTCATGGCTGGGCCTGCATAATGATGTCAAGAAGTATGTGAGGGAGTGTCTGGTATGCACAAAAGTGAAGCCCATAAGGGAACTTCCATCAGGTAAGTTAAACCCACTGCCATTACCACATGTGCCATGGAGCTCAATTAGCATCAATTTTACAACGGATCTTCCAAAGGTGCAGTGGAAGGATGCGGTTATGATGGTCATGGTGTATGTCCAGGGGAATGTCCCCTGTGCATGGATTGGGCGATCTTACTGTAGAAATTAAAAGGGTCCAAAGAGGGCGGCTGTACCCCTTGTCACCAGGGCAACCTCACCCACGTGGCAGACAAGCTTTGGGTAACAGCTCTACCTCTTCAGATTCCTCCCCCAGTACCCATGCTCATTTCGGCCAAACTTGTCCACCAGATTAAGGAAATCTGTGCCAAGATCATCAAATTGAAGTTGAAGGGTCTGAAACTGATGGTAATCAAGCCCAACAATCGGAAACCATATAGTCAAAAAGGGACTAAGATCAAATTATTGGCTGGAATTACTGACTGTTTTTAACTCAGTCAGAAGTGCAATTGCCAATGCTAACCCCCTCTCAAAATCATTGGGGATGGTCCCCAACGTGCAGATGGTATCATCAGAAACCATTGATGAAAGTTCAAAACCCCTATCCAGCAAATTGGGAGTTGCGGCTGACATAACTCATTTGACTGAACAAATGGCCCAGTGACCTGTCATGGGTAGGTTGGGCATCTCAAACCCATTTCCAATCAATTGGGACTGCACCTACATGGGGTGGCCCCGGGGAATTCCCATTGCTTGTTGGTCCAGATGCTGTTGCACCAGCTGATGGAAAAGCAGTCAAGCCTCAGTTAAGGTCTTTGAGGTTGAACTGACAGCAACTCAGCCTGCCTCCAAATCCTTCGATGTCAGTTCCCATTAAAATTATCTGCCCCCTTCCACAAAGATTTGCTAGGTTAGGTTGAATTTGACGGGCCTGATCCCTGCTTGTACCCACATCAATTGAACACTATTTAATCAGTTGCATTGCACTGAGAAAATTGTTGGTCAATTTTCTTAATTTTTCTTTTAATAAATTGCTGCCTCAACTATCAATTTTTGCTTTATTGATATTTTTCTTGACAAAGTCCCAATGGCATTACCCTGGTGGCCTGTCAGTCCCTAAAACAGATTGGTATTACCAGTTTTGATGATTATGATAACTCCCACCATCATCAACTGGATTCAACATGCAAGACACTTCTGGCAATTTAATCCCCTCATTGCAACTATCCGCCATCAATATACTGAGATCTTGTGGCCTTACATCCACCATTTCCAAGCAAGGATCCGCCCCCTTGTCTCCAGTTTTATTGAACTCACTCACCAGCAACCCTGTAGAAACTATCCCAGTGGTACAATCCCCTGCAGCGAGACCCCCAGTGTCTTGTGTTGTTCCACTGTGGTTTTTTTGGGTTTCTTTTCATGATTGTTCTACACCAACAAGTTATCATTTCCCATTCACGGTTCCATACAATGTCATATGAGCGGCAATGCCCCTAGCATTCTGGCTTGCTCTTTGGGTGCTTACGCATCCTGACTGACAGTCTGGTCTAAACTTCTTCTGCCGTTTTCATGACACGTGGATAGACTTACCAAATACGCTGAGTTTTTCCCATGCACCAGGAGTTGTTTTGGAAAATGATGCATAAGGATCTTCATTGATGAACTATTCGCCTAGCATGGCTTACCTGAGGAAATCATGTCAGATTGTGGTCCACAATTTGTCTTGAAATTCTGGTCAAGTTTGCTGGGAATTTGGAAATCAGGCCTGGTCAGTCCTCAGCATACCATTCTCAATATTATGGACAAATGGAGAGGGTGAATCAGATACTTGAGCAGTATCTCCTGTGTTACATTTCTGGTCATCAGGATGACTGGGTTTCATGGGTTCAGATGGCCCAGTTCGCTTACAACAATCATTCTCAATCTTCAATGGGAATAAACCCATCTTTTGTGAATCATGGTCTCAATCCCAGATTGAATGGGTGATCCATGGGCGGAGTGTGTCAGGGGGTGGATGAGATGGCGTGTACCATGGCGAAAATTGGGAAGAAGCTACAGGAGAATCAGGAGCGGGCAGTGGCTCAGCAGAAGCAACAGGTAGATCGATGAAGAGTGTATATCCAGTGTTTGAGCCTGGGGACTGGGTATTGGTGGTGGCTAAAAAACCATGGTTTTCCAATTTAGAGTCATAAGCTGGGACCAAAGTTTTTAAGCTAATACCAGATCATCTAAGCCATTAATTGGGTTGCCTTTGAATCAGGTTTGCCAATAGGTTCCAAGGCCCATCTGGTGATTCACAATTCCCAGTTACGGGCATTCAAGGGAATAGGTCTAAATCAACCAGGACTGCTAAACCCTAGGGAAGGGGATGTACTGGAATATGAGGTGGAATGAATATCGAATGTGAGATGGGTGAGGGGCCAGCAGCAACTTCTGGTGAAGTGGAAAGGCTATCAAGTGGAGGAGGCAACATGGCAGACAAAGGAAGACTGCATGCAATGCCCAGAGAAGGTCCAGGAGTTTTTGGGCTTCACAGGGGGTGATGTAACAGATAAGGTGCCTCCTGATCCATACATTGCTTCAGATCAGGTGGCGTTCAATCTGAATGTGGCTTTAATCCAGAGGCCCTCAAACTTGGGGAAGTCAGAGCTAGTGAAATTTGACATCCTGAACTAAAATGCATCCATGAAATGACGTTGGGCTTACACACAGCGTGGATGATAATCCAGTGGGATGTAAAGTCTTTTCAAGTGATGTGCTGGACAATGTTTGAGAGAGCCTAGCATAGGAGTGAGCTTATTCAATACTTGCAAAGTGCTATTTATTGGAGGATGTTGTGGCCCTGAAGGGCCAGTTGTTTCTTCTACAAAATATCAGAAAATTAAATAAAACGATTGCTTGCTAATAAGAAGATATTTATTTTATTAAAAGAATTATAAAGTATCAAATCTTAATAATGATCTCAACTAGTGAGCTTGGCGTGGCGTTGGAGTCATTCTCAGGCATTTCCTGGTCCCAGACCCTGATGTTAATGTGTAGCGTTGTGGGAACAGTGGTGTGGGAATATGTGGCAATTGACGAGGCATGGTGGAAGGGTTTGGGGATGGCTTTGGTTGGCTTGTCCCTATTATGGTCAATAACATGGCTCTTACTTCCCAATTCGTTTGTAGCATATTGGCATGAACCTGCTCGTTACAATTAGGTTCCAAATATCTATAAATAAGATAAAAAACAATCAATATCAAGCTGCATTAATATCCTTTTATGCTAGATTAAGATTAATCTTAGATAGTCTGGTTTATCTATACTATGATAATTGAGGGTAGATTATCCCAATTAACCAAAGATGTAATGTATTAACCTTATGCATTGAGAATACTGCACAAAGCACTAAAGATTTAGATCTCACATGACCCCAAAAGTGCATAGGATGACCCTCAATGTAACTATAAACTAAGCAAATTCTTAAAGATGGATGATGAAGAAATTAATCAATATTAATTGAATAAAAGATGTCCCACTTCAAATCAAATTACCTTAAATAAATTGACCAAACAATAAGTCTAATTTGTTTTAAATCAAATTAAATTTGAGTAGTTAAAAAATTAGGACAATGAATACTCAGTTCAGAAGAATTGAGAAAAAAGCAATATCCCAAACCTGACAGGTATATAATTTTATAGATAATTTCTTAGTAGGTACCTATAAACTAAAAAGTTCATCCATTTCTAATTTTAAATTACAAGCTTATGTGGCTTAGATATATTATGAAAATTAGCTTAGTAATTAAAAAATCATAGTTTTTGTATCTTTTGTAGTGAAAATTATGTTTTAAGATCTATTACCTAAACAGTTTTTAAACTTACGCTGTGTATACATAACAAATTTTCATTAATGTAGGATTTTGGGGTTTTGAAAATATTTTAATACATATTTTAATTTGGTTTGTTTTATAATAGTTGTTTATTAAAAAATTTAAGGTGATTTTTTACATATAAAATAGCCTAATGATAAATGGTTTCTTAATGGAACCACAAATTTTAGAACTGAATTCACATGCCAAATTTTAAATTCTTAACCTTGATAGCTATGAGACAGTCTGTATAGAACTGGCATATATATACAGTTTTTTTCAATTTTTAGTGCAAATTTTAGATTTTAAAAACCCTTATCTACTTGAGAACCTAACGCTCAAGAGGAATATACATACAATTTTTGCATACATAGATAATTTATTATAAGAGAAATAATCTGTTATATAATTTCTAAATATAGATTAATTAATCTTTGCAATTTTTGTTAAATTCTAATCAAAAAAATGCTTATGAACTTGATATTCCAACACCCAAGCTTCATATACCTAACAACATTCAAAAGTACAAGTTTAGTGATTTTAGAATACTTTTTAATAACCATCTAGTACTAAAAAAAGAATACTTTTTAATACAGGACCATCTAGTACTAAAAAAAGAATACTTTTTAATAAAATTTTCAAGTTTAATCATTTTTATCAGGAATTTTTTTTAAGGTAAAGCCCAAAGTTTTTCCACATACTATAAGACCTAAAATTAATTTACTTTAACTGAACTACAAATTTTGAACAGAACCTCCATGCTAAAGCTCAAATTCTTAGCTTTTTTGGATTAAAAAAAATCTGATTAATAGTGTCCTTTATATATACTATAGATAAATCTCTAAGGGAATCTACAAATGTCCGCGGTAATCTCAAAATTTACTGATCAATCCAATATAACTTTGTATGCTGATAACATTGTGATAACTGGTACTCATTGAAGTTTTGAAACTAAATCAGATATCTTAAAAAACGTAACTAAAAATCAAACTAATTTTTAAATTGAAATGGGTTATGTCTTAGGGCTTAGGATCTGTTCAAAATCAGGCCAATGAAATGATGTAATAATGTGAAGACTTGAGTAATTTAGATGGCCATTAGTGAGTTAAGTATGTGATTGAACTAATCATATCAACAACTTAAGTAAAATCAATAAGGATTTGTAGAAGATCAATGTTAAATTTAGTATCTATTTGAACCAAAGCAAATTCAAACACATAACTATAACCTTATACCAAAAAATCATTAAGCCTATATTTTTTAGTACTAGTGGTGCCCAACAAAGAGGAGTTCCTCACACATTTTTATTTGCATTGTGACAAACAAATGGGACTATTAGATAAAAAAATAAAAAGCATGGTGCTGTGGTTTTAGCCTAAGCATTAATATAAGAAGGGGATGAGGGTTGAGGAATTTTAGTGTGGCGCTGGCTTCAACTGGCAGGCAAAGGCATACAAAAAGGGGTGTTGGAGCGTCAGAGGCATGTGGAATAAGGAGAAAAAGGTAATTATTTTACTCATCAATGAGGCCAGCAGTGTGCATAGCCTTGACATATTGTCAAGCTGTTATTCATCAAATGTTTTAAGTTCAGGCACACAATTAAAATATTTTTTGCATTGGTGTGTTTAGGTGTAGTTGGGGTCATAAAGTGAAGATCTTGCCACATCAATGCACGCATGGCTAGATGCAAATGCTAGGTCTTATATGTCAAATTTAACATCAGTTAGAATTTTTGCACACATTACCCAGCTTCACTAATTCCAATTAATATGCTGGTCCACTAGGGGATCCATCCCGCTAGTGGATGTTGAAGGTATCAACTACTTATATAATAACTATATTTTGGAGGAATATTTCAATGAATTTTAATTGACCTGCCAGATTATGAACTGCCATATTAATGAGTGTATTATTGGGGATGATCCCACGACAATAACCAAGAAATTAGGGGTTGATTCAATTATTAATAAAATAACTGACTTGTAAGAGTCAATCATGTTTAGTTGGTAATCAACTAAGGGGTTTATAAATTGCTGGAGAGTACTGCCACATGTCATAGAGCAACTGCTGAGTTTACCCCTTTCTGGATTACAACATGCTATTTATGGGAAGAGTCCCATTAACTAAGCAGGTTGTTACCAGATAAGGGTAAATTTGATGGGAGTTGTGCGAAGATGTTAGGGAGACATTCTCATTTCAACACAGAAGAGGTTGCAGTTGATTAGGAAAGAGAACATGAGTATATTCATTGAGGAAGATCATCGTTTTTGCAACCCTGGAGGGTTAATTAATTGGCAATGGCTGCCGTTCCCAATTGGGGTGCCAAAAATAGTTGTGTACCAAATTCTTATAAAATTTCCTTGATTTATTAATAAAGCATATAATAATAGATATAATTGAATATACAATTATCTATAAAGTTTATAATTTAGACTGTTTTCTCTTGTGATTAGAGAGAAGTACAGGATGATCCTTTATCTATTATATTGTTGATCTCCATGGGCTTTGCATAATGAGAAGGAAGAAGATCCTCTAAACCTTACCCTATGTTAAGTTATACTGGACGAAATAAGGAAGAAGTCCCTAGCATTTCAGAAGAAATCAATATTAGGACAAGCACCAGGTTGACGTTTGGCCTAATCACTAGTTGGCTATCAGCACAACTAGAATAGTAGACTTTCTACTACTATTACTCATTATATCATATCATCAAATTGAACAATGCACATACAAGGAACCTGTGCATTTGAACAAAAAAGGAGCTAAAGGAAGTATTATTCAGAATGGAGAATCAGTCTTAAACTTATCATTTGAAACTTAATTGAGGGTCAAGAGCCCCATAGTTTTAACAGCATCCTTGGGGAAATCTATAAATAAGTTAGTATGGGAAGGCCCTTTAAAAGTGGCTCAATTGCCATATGGAGGGCTTAGAAGAGGAGGGAGTTGGTGGGGGCAGCGGCTGCAATGAAAGCTTTTTTGTGAATTGTTTTGTAAACTGGAAAACCATTACAAGGATGAAATTAGCAGCGTGGAGTCAAATCAGGGAGTTATGTGAAGTATTCTGACCATTCAAAGTAGTTTTCAATTTCATAGGCACATTCAACATTTTCAATTCATTTGAGAGCTTCAAAAAAATTCACTACTTCCAGTAATGGGCCAGCAACAGGAGTTCTTTGGGTGGCAGATGCTGATTGGCCATGCACAGTTAACCACAGCAGTCATGCTGAAGCATGAGTAGCCATCTGCTCAGGAAAGGGTCAGGTGTTTGAAACTTGGTTGAGGTGGAGCATTGGGAACATCTAGGTCTGAGGGAGCACCCCATGCGCCTTAACCATACAGAATTCCCATTCTGAACAAAGAAGAGGAGACTAAGGTGGCCGTCCCTCTCATGACTGGTCAATTTGTCCCATGTGGTGGATGAGAGATGGGTGATGGTATACCCCTTAAAGTTTCCCCCTTCCCCCTTACCTCACCACCAAAGAGTTGGTGCAGCCGATTAGGAGTGTGAGTGGAGGTGGCGGCGGTGATAAACCACCTGGGGGAAAGTGATGGGCATTGCTCCCCTGTAATAGTTTTGGGTTCCACGAGTTGCTGAGAAATTAAATTGAGGAGCGGCGGCATTTAGCCAGTTGCAATACAACTGAGTTTGAAACCTGACAGAATGTTTCCCTTCTGCCAGAGGAGGTGGGTCCCACCCCAGGGTCTTCAGGGGCTTTAAATCTGTTTTATACCAAATGAGGTCACCCCTATGTGGCCTGGCCATGGACGCAACCAGCTTCCCACTGGATGAAGCATCACTAATATGCCAAGCAGAAATGCGGTGGGAGAGGAAAATTAGCGGCGAAATTTGAGTGAGAGTTGGCTGGCCAGTGGAAGGTCAATTCAGAATCAAGTAGTTGTGAAATCTGATCTATAGGAATTGATTGGATCATGCTACATTCAGTTCATGCAAACCCCATTTATTCCATAATCCCCTATACTTATTACATCCATCGCTCACAGGTATAGTTGTCAGTCAATTTTTCAAAATATTTGTTCAATGAAAACAATTTTCTATGCAAGCTTCCCATTTATATTTTATTTTCTATCACAGTGGCTGCTCACTAAGTGACATGTTTCCAGGGATATGAAATAATTGGGCCATAGTGGCCATCATCAATACGTTGCTACCTTCTATCATCAAATGAGGATATTGAGTCAGTGGTCTGTTAGGTCCCCTTTTTTGAACGCTGTCTGGAATCAGGAGATATCATTATTATTGGAGATCCTTTCCCCCAATTGATGAAGTTTCATGACTTCTCCACATGCTTAACAACCTGTTATACCCCAGCAAGTTTGGGGCCCTCCCTGGGCCCATTGGAGGTGACAGCGGCAGAATTTGTGGTCACCACGGTGGCTACAACTTGGTTGTTAATTGGTTTGGTGGGAACAGCAAATGTTAGAGATTGTCCCAAAATTTCATCCCTTACCATTCAGATCAAGTCATATGGATGGCCATTCCCCCAACATTATGGCTTATCTTCTGGGTTCTCATGCATCCCATCTATCAGGTGAGTATCAATCTCAGTTGCTGCTTATGCGATTGTTGGATTTTGGCCACATATCCAGTGTTGAATGGTTGATTGAATTAAAATTGTCAGTTACTATAAACCAAAAATATCCTAAGTATATCCAAACTTGAATTTGTGGCCTAGCAATTTCACTCAATAATATTTGACTATGATGACACAGGCTCAAGGGCTAAGTTGGTTAGGTCAGACTTAAAATTAAGGTTCAATTTGTTGACTCAGGCACATGGGATTTGTTGGTCTATGTTGAAATTAGTTTTAATGTTGGTCGAGTTTTTGATCAAATTAATTACTAATTAGTGATACAAATCTCCTTGGTATGTGCAGCCGATTGCTTGTGAAAGAGAATTGATTCAGGATTTGCAGACGCGTCTGAAACACCATCTTGAAAATTATGATGATGTTTACACTGACCCTGAGGCTGAGCATGATGCCCTGAGTCAAAGTATTTGTAGACGTTCTTACAAACATTTTACGTGGCCAAGTGCCATTGAAAATGAGATGTCATGGGTAAGATGTGAACATTGAACCCTATAAATAACCTTCTAGTTTATGCTAATAAAAAACATTCAACTATTACCACCAGTTTATAGTCTAACATATAAGCTTTTTGTGTTTGGAACTTTATTTTGTAAAAGTTGAGAATTAATTGGGATCAGTAAGATCAGGGCAGCCTGCCTTCATTCAAGTAACGACAGGAGAATACAACTTTGAAGTGCTAATACCAAGGAGTTACATCTTAAACTATAGTCACTATCTGGTCTATTGTCCTCATACAATAGATGCTCAAATCTTTACCATACCACCAAAAAAGAACCAGCCATTGGAATAAGACCAAAACTCAACATCCAGCTTCTTAGGTTAAAGAATCTGCTGGTCTTCTAAGGAATAAGTCCTGCTAGCTGATGATTTCAATATGAGATGCTTTTTTATAGCGGTTTGGGTATGCCAGCAGATTTCAGGGTAATTCAATGGGTTCAGATATGCTGGGGTCAATCCGCATGAATGCCTAAGCTCCCATCAGTCAGAGTCGCTGACATAATCAGTTAATTTGATAATTAATCATTGATTATCTATCAGATGTACCAATTAGTTTTGGTCAGGTTCTATCACAGACCAATTGGGGATTAATTTAGGAGTTATTAGGCGAGTGATGCCGCCTGCAACTAGAAAATTGACCAGTTGGTTCATGAACAGCTATAATGGGCTAATATTCACATTACCTAAGCAATTCACTAGCCACATGTGGTTTTTTTGCAGTGACTGGGCGGAAATGTCAGGGACACATTCTATTGCTCTTTACATTTTAGGTTTCTAGATTGTCCAAAAGAGGGATCAATAGCCTGATAGAGAAGCCCATCGCCAGAAGAGACCTTAAAGGGAAAATCTTCAGATGTGGTTGCCGTTTCACTATGGAGGCGCCAACAGGACATTTGGGCAACAAATTCACCTATAAACTTCCTAGTTTTTATAGTAACAAAGCAAATCTATTCATCATCAGTTTATTATTACTTTAATACATTAACTGTTGACTTTTTTGTGTGATAAGAGTAAGGATCAGATATCCTAAGAAGAGAAGCAAAACTCCACAGACTCAGCATGATAGGGTTCAAGGCCGAGAACTTCTGAATCTTATGTTAGGTTAAGTTCCGCCAGAAGAGGGAAGAGTTTATAATTGTCAGTATAATCAGCATCAAGTTGAGCATTTTAAGGTTAGAGTTGGACCACCTATCAACCTGGTTTATCTATACTCAGCTATGGATAATAGTCTTCATACTATTATCAATTATATATCTATATTAATATCAATCAACGCGGATAGTGCACATAATAAAAAATATGTGATGTTAATCTTGGGGACTAGTATCAGAAGAACCTTAGATTTTAACAGTGACATAATTGATTGACCCCTAATGTCCACCATCTTCACCCTTCTAATATAAGCAGGCAACGTGATGGTTTTGTTGTACCACATGCTCCTGCAGTCAGTGCTGGATAAGGTTCTTTTTGTGTGGGCAGTAGGCGTATATGTCATGTGCTTCCACATGGTGGTGGCTAAATTTCTGACTGAGTATTTTCTTCCATGGCGCTGGCTCTGGTCTCTATCCGCCATAGGGGGTATGTTCATTTGTTCCTTCTGTGGAAATCACAAACCAGGGTTTGGACACTATTTGGATTTAAGATGACGAGCAAGCCAAATCCATGCTCATAAACTAAGCCTTAACCATTTGAATCTTAAACCAGCATGAATAGTACTATATATTGAAGAAACTAAGTCTAGATTTTATCAGGAAACATCAAATATACAAGAATTGATGGAATCACCTTCAGAGTTCCCGCCCCTCATTGAATCATGAGAGGTGCAGCCCCACTGTTGCGGTCATGAGGACGATGCAAAAAAATGAGGGTAACATCCAGGCGGTCAATCCAGAAGTCAATAAAAGACCCTGATCTCACGGGACCATGAAGGTCCCTGAGGCACCATGTCCCAATGCGCCCTATAAATACTGAAGCGTCCTAATACAATAAAAAAGTCTTAATTCTCTCCATCTTTTGATATTTTTGACCTCTCCGCTAATTTTCATCTTTGAGCCCATTTTTAGACTTCAGTGACAGTCAAGAGAACTGTTATACTGAGAAAAGTGGTGCTCAAAACAGGGGGCTCCAAGCTGTCCTAAGCAAAACCGTCCACCACGAATAATGGAGAATATTAGCAGTCTTGGAGATCAATCTTCTGATTGGATGAGAAACGTTGCTTGATGGATAAGTACCTCGCGGTATGAAGTGCCACTAATGCAGCCTAAGAGTCTAGAATTCTGGGCAACATTAGATTTCTTCAGTCCTCAGTTGATGGAAATCAATATCAGCTTCAGTATGAGAACCTTAATGAAATTGTCTAACAGTCAATATTCGGCATCTACTCCATGGGTGCCCACTCCAGCTGCTCCCACGCCTCTTCTGTTCCCTCTACCATGTGGGACCTCTATACCTTGGCCCATCTTGCAGCGGACGAATTTACCCTAGAGTTTGAACACTACTTTTAAACTTTGTTCAATTAGATATTCATCACCTACTCCAGTTATTTAAAAAAAACTATAATGAAGTCTCCTGACAACTGGGGCTCACCCTTACCAAACACTCACAAGTTGTAAATTTCTATAACGCAGCCTCCTCCTTTGTCACAACAACCCTGAGGCCACTATCCATAACTGGCGAATAATCAACGAGGCCCAAGGCCAAATTGCAGTGTTGGATAGCGGGATCTCTGGCTACCTTGAGGAACAGCTGCATCTGAACATCCAACTCCTTGAGACTACTTAGAACCAGAGCCTCCAGAAAATTGAGGATCTGGTATGGACCCTGCAACAACACTATCAGGAGCTGGCCTCTTACGAAGACACCTCTGAAGTGAAGGTCCTGAATGGCCTAGGGGGAGCGAGTGCCCAAATGACGTGAGGGACCTGAAGGACCAGAAGGTTCCTGTGGACCTTAAAGGCCCTCAGTCCCCATAGTACCTACCCCCAGAGACCCTGACAACCCTTGGCAAAAGGATGTGTTAGCAGCCTTGGCCGCCTTATGCAATCAAATTTGGAATGTAGCCTAGGGATGCAAACTATGAGTGGATGGAGTTCCCCTCAATTTTAAGGTATCCATTAGAGCATTTTCAGAAGAAATGAACAGCTTTAGCGCCTTCAATAAGCTTACCAATAGCCACATCTCTCAGCTTAGACAAACTTGTCAAGGGTTCAAAACCTGTTTGAACACCCTCAAGAGCCTGTTTCACCTCCAAGGCGCTGACATTCAGTCTCTAAAAGAGCAGGTCGCGTATAAGGCTTCTGTTTCCTCCCTCAACTTAAACTAGATGAAATCTGTAATGGACCGGTTCTTTCCAGTAATAGACAAAGATATTGGGCAATAATAACCAGGTAATAGTCCATAAATTTGATAAAACCCCAAATAATATTCTGAAAGTCCGCATAGCACTATGATAATGTGAAACCATCATTGGATAAGAGTTAAGATAATATTTAACCCTAACAATGATCCTTGAACCCAGGTAAGAGCAAATAGAAGGAACTTAGGTGACTGAGTTCATTATCCTGGAAAAAGGCGTCCAACATAGTGTACAGTTCAATTAAAGTAAAAATTAAAGGAATCTCTAAAGATATTTTTTTTGAGCCAACTGAGTAAGAACACAGAATTGAGGGATAAAAATCTACTCAATTCTATTTTATAGTATGTTAATGACAAGTTTTTAGACTTGTTTAGATCTTATGAAATTATATTTTCTACAATAGTTGATAATTGTGATTTTAAACATAGGATTATATTATTGGGGTTTGAATT